>CM038793.1:569494-675866 GCA_021764765.1 Vicia sativa
GTTGTTTGTCTAGATATGTACCTTTGTGCGGTGTTCAGTTATTGTGAAATATGTCCGATATGCACACATATTGCATGATATCACATTGTGGATTATATTGACGGTGTTCGACTATTCCATTTGTTGGTGCTAGCTTGCTCGAGATTTCCTAGAGTAGTTCCGCTTTGTATGCTATGAACTATTTGTTCGTTTGGTATTACACTGAGTATGGTTTACCTTTCCGCACTTTAACACATATTGCATGATATGACATTGTAGATTATATTGATCGAGTCATTTCTGACTATTGTATTTGTTGGTGCTAGCTTGCTTGAGATTTCCCAAAGTAGTTCCATTTTGCTTGTATGCTATAAACTATTTGTTCGTTTGGTATTATTAGCCACAGTTTATCTTTCCGCTTTACCATTTTCTAGATATCATGGGAAGTAGGAAACCAAAACGAGCATGTGCTCGAAGTCGTTGTTTAAAGACATGTAGTAGGCATTCCGCATTTGTGAGCTAATTGTGTTTGTGGTTTGTTTAAAGACCTCGAAAAGAGGCATTATGTTGTGTGTTTACATTTGTGCTAAAGACCTCGAAAGGGTGCCCTTTCCGTTTGTTTGCCTCGGTTGAAATATCACCTTGGCTAAATCTTCCCGTATCCCTTTCCCTCTTGATTGCCTCAGTTGAAATATCACCTTGGCTAAAGCTTCCCCATGCTTTTACCACTTTATTCTTACCTTGATCATTTATATCTTGGTTAGGGTTTGACTTGAGATAGTATGCCTTTACTAGTGACATGTGCACTCTATGATAGAGCTTGATTGCTTATTTGCTTTCTTAGATGTTAGGTTCACTTAAGTTCCTCGGCTCCCTTAGACTTAGCGCTCAAGATAGACATTAGGGTAGTCATCCATGCATGCTAACGTAGATAGAGATATCCCTTCATCCTTAACCTAGGATCATTGTATGATAACATTGGGGTAGAACGATAGTTTCTCTTATGTGTTTTCTTCTTCCTTTGCATACTTGCATTTAAACTAAAACTTTTTTTCTTTCTTTGAAGTATCAAACACGTAATTGATGATGCGAATTGTGTGTCACAATCTTTAAGCACGTGTAGAGTGTTTTGGACGTGAAGACATTGATTCGTTCACCGGCCTCTCATGTCATATACTTTGTACAGTTCGATAAAATCTTTTTCAAGGTAAAACAATCAACCAATGCCAAACCTTTTGGCCTTGAACTCTTTTTTCTGTTTAAAACTTTTTCGAGGAAGGACATGTTTCTCTTATCGTTCATGAGCACAACCCACAAAATTTGTGAGTGAACTACGACACTATGATTCCTTAAAAAGGGATACGTAGGCATCGGTCAAGGGCTCAAGCAAGCTGAAACTTTATAAATATTTCCTTCTTTTCCCCGTGTTTTATTTTTTATTTATGTTTGTCTTTTCTCCTTTAGTTTTAAGATTTAGAAATATAAATACACCCATTAGATATATAATAGAAATGGATCTTGTAGAGTACTACGGACGTGTGAGGTGCTAACTTCTTCCCTGATAAGCGATTCCTGCCAGTTTACGGTCATAAGATAATGGATTTCTCCCTTCGGGTTTAGTCGATGTTAACTTTCCCTTTGCAGGATAAAAAACGTTTGATGGTGATTTCGTTGATTTCTCTCGATGATTTTCTCCAGTTGCTTCAAAACACATGTTCCAGACATTGTTGTGACATCTTCCCAAGTGATAATCCTATTGATAAGAGGGAATGATGTATTCTTTGACAAATTACGGTTAGGGCGAGATGTCATGACATTGATCGACATTCTCGGCAGACAAAGTAGGGTAAAAATATGATCAGGAAACAAAAGCATACAAGGAATTGTTAACTTGATTCGGTTCTAACCTTGACCCTACGCACAGGAGCTTCAATCCAGGGATGAAGTTTACTACTCGGCAATATTAATTGGGCTAAAACATCCCTATTTACACCTTAACACTTAATAAAACTACTCAATGACCCTTCTACCTAAGATACCACACTTAGAAATGAGAACCTCATCGCTCACCGGTGTCGCAAACGTGACACTAAATAAAACTAAAAAACAATTTAGAAATATACTTTAGAACACAATCAACAGAATACTCCTCAAAACACAACTTAAGCAGTCAACTTGTGACAAAAACTAACTAAGACTAAAAGCAATATATTGCTAACTTAGGACACACCTTGGAGTTCCTTGAGTTTCCTCAAGAACATTTACCCCTCTTACCTATAGGCTTGAAATTGTACACAGGTAATACCACAATCGAGGTTCACTTTACAGACTCGGCCTAAAAACTACATATATTCAATCACGGGTGGTACCAAACTTATGTTATAAAATATATTTATAACTTTATTACTCAACTAATTTGAGCCTTCAAAACATAACCATTGCTGCTAAAATTATACAATATTCTCCAAAAGCAGCTCCAAGATATTCTCCACAAATATCTCCATATTGTTATAACAACAAATAGAGACAAAGAACTTCACTGATTCTCCTATAAAGTCTCTAATATCTCCATAATTTGGGCTCCAAGTAACAACAAGTAAGTTGTTACAATTCCATGAATTCTCCTTAGGGTAATACCCTTCATAATGAGAATCTAATGCAATAGAAGCTCGAACAAGATGTCGTGACATCTTCTTGAACATATTGTTCGGTTGAAACATTTCAACACAACATGTTTATCCATTAAATACTTATTTTACTTTCCTTGATTTATAAATCTATTCATCTATTCTTTTGCTAAATTAGTTTTACAAACATAAAGCGATCTAAAATAGAGATAATAATCTCCCCTTTGGCTTGTTTAGATAAAACTAATTTACATAACTATTACAAAGCATAATGAAATATACAAGTTTCGTATTTAATCCAACAACAACAATTTAGAAGTCTTGATTATTCATTGTTTATGATATTTCAAACTTACAAGTGATGATCTTTAGTCTTCTTTTATGATGTTGAAACATCATACTAGGACATCTTTCTCATGAGTCCAACTCCATTCTCTTTTTTAGGATCCCAAAAATCACTGGTTCTCTCCTTAAAAGTTGCTCTTCAAAGATAGCATAACATAACCCACTTGTCCCCTTTTAGCCATAATAAGACAAAGGCTTGTTGAAGGAGAACTCGCTCTAGCACAAGAAACATAACATCATAATCATCAACATGAAGGAAATATGAATGACATGATGGAGAATATACTAAATACTCCTGTGAGCTAGAAATTTGACACGGTGAACAACAACCTCTTTTGGTGCACAGAGAATTCACTGTGAAACAAAACAGAACTATCCATTTTACAGACATAGAGAACATGACCTACATATTGGATAACTCAGAACACAAACACAATTTGTGTTCATAACTCAAAATAAGACATGGAACAAAATACTTGCGGAAAATGCAAGAACCAACAAACTCATAATAAGATATCTATTCAATATCTTTGCAAAAGCAATGCAAAGATTGACCTCGAACTTAACTACGTTATGAACACTAGCATTTTTTCCTATGTTTTCCAAGGTTGACAAACATAACCTTCATATACTCTAAACTTGCCCATATCCGAATGAAGGACATGATAAAACAAAGACACAATAAAGTGAAGGAAAGAAAAATAAACAAAAGACATTCTAAATACAAGCAACTATGTTGATCAATTCTCATCGGACATTACATTTACTAGTAGTTGAGATTACTAGTAAAGTCTTCAACTAAAATAAGAGTTATGCATTGCCGGAATACTACTCTAAACAAACTTAGAATCTTCTTATTCTAAACCAAAGATAGAACCGCCACTTCGAATGAGGTGATGGGAATATCGAAGATCAATAGTCCCGAGTCTCTTCCATGATATCGCCAACAATGATGTTAAAATATCATTTGGGACACCATCAAATTTATCTCTGAACCTATCACTTTGATTTTGAGATTATAATACAATTGCTTCTTCAAGACTTTATGTCACTTCAGCATATAACGTATACATTCCCTTCACCTCATTAATGAACAATCTCCCCTGCATGACTTGGCACATATTTGCTTTAGGAAGAATGCGTATTTAAACATCGATATGACATTCAGTACACATAATTGTGAGATGCTCCCTTAACATCAACACTTCTCCCTCTTAGCTTCCAGAATGAAGCTTACCATAAATTGTTACTCCCCCTGAGTTATATGGACATCTTGGATGTTGGTCCTCATAATACTTGAAGTCTTCTTTATTTGGAATTTACCATAGTTTCCAAATTAGGAATCCTTAGTTTGCTTGCTACACAAGATTTAGATTGCCATATTTTGTAACTTATAATAAAAGAAACCTCATAGTTAACCATGTATATAACCAATGATAAGTCCTCGAGATAATCCCCAACCTTATCATCTTCTTCATCTTGATTGGCTTGATAGTTAGATGTTACATCTTCATGTAGAATATTTTCTTCTATACATTATGTGACACCCCAAATAATTCAATTATTAAATAATTAGAATTTTAATTATTAATTTAATAAAGTTTAATTATTGGTATTTTGAATTATAATTAATTAATTAATTAAATAAGTGAAGTGTTGGTGGTGTGAAGTGTAATGTGGGGGTGTGAGGAGTAAAGACTCTACTTTCATACTAATCATTCTATTATTATTATTTAGAATAATAAAAGGAATAAAATAAAAGAAAGGAAAGAGAACCGAAACATCCGTTACTACATGATTTGGAATTGGATGACAACCCAAGTCACCAACACATTCCAGCATCCCGTTTCCAAAAATATCCCCACGGTAATCTCTACATTCCTCACGAGCCATCATCCTTTGACGAGACGAATCTCTCCAACAAAATTACTACTCTACCATCCCCAGAAGCATCACATCTCTGTTACATTGGTCCCCGGCGGTAGCAAGACAATTCGCTTCATCACATTAGTCCCACGAGATCATCCTATCAACTCATCATATTGGTTCCTGAGGTGATCGTGATCAACTCGTCACGTTGGTCTGACGATCGTGTCACTCATCACGTTGGTCCCGGTAGTGATCCTATCAACTCATCACGATTTGTCCGTAGTGATCATCTACAAACATCATCACATTAGTCCCGGTGGTGATCCATCGATTCGTCCAATTGGTCAATGATGCGTATCAACTCACCACATTGGTCCCAGCGGTTGATCCATCAACTCATAAATTTGTCGAGCGTTCGTATCGATTCATCACATTAGTCTCGGCGTTGATCGTCTCAACTCATCAGTTGGTCCTCAAGTAGTGATCATATCAACTCATGTGTTAGTCGGCGGTGATCCTATCAACTCATCCATTAGTCAAAATTGATTGTCTACATTTTCACGTCAGGTCCCAGCGATTGAATGTCAACCTTGTTACATTGTTCCCCGTGCATAACCAATCGCCAATCAACTTATTGCGGTCTCAATGAATAATAGGTTATACAAAGATCACAATTCCCAACAATATTCTTACACAATATGTTCATCCCAATTGAATATCTCTCAAGATTATCATTCCCAACAGAATCAATATCCAAACACAAACTTGGTCAAATAGTGCATAAGAGGAATTCATATCTCTTTTCCCAATCGGGGTCTCCAACTTACATCCCCAAGCATAAGTCGAAGATCTTTAGCAGAACATTCCCATCTTCTTCAAGATGGACATATTTTGAAATACCACAACATCTACATTCATACATCATTCATAAAAAATCATAACATGTGCATATATCATTCATGAGCATCATTACATACTTACATGCATCATAATCTGCATAGAACTAATCTCGTTCTCTTAGTTTAAATTCTCAAATAGGTGAAAGTTATTCACAAATTTCCAGACAGAAGGTCAATGATTAATGTCTGAAACAAGACGGGAAAATCATCCGAACGACCAGACGAGTTTACCAATAGACAACATGATACAGATTAATACCCGAAACAAGACGGGGAAACTATCTACATCCCGACGAATACTCATTTCAGATAAAGCCAAGACGAAGGTTTATTCTGACTCTCTTTTATCACCAACTACTCCATATGGCATCTTTAAGCCCATCTCCGACTACACGTTGATATCTCTCCACCTGCAGAATGCTGCATATTTGGTTAAAAATCAATACATACTAGTAACCTCATTCAAAGATGAGCATGAAGTCTAATGTACGACTCACTCACCGCCATCCTCCAAATGGCATCTATAAGCCCATTCCAGTACATCTGCAACTGACGATCTCATTCCATACACTAACGAGTGCAAATTTTTAGGTGTACTCGAGTGTTCAATCATCTTCTACCTTCAGGTCATGAAAGGCAAGCATACTTTTGCAGCGGTATTAGCGGAAAGCAAAGAGTGAGGTATTATTTTTACCAGGTGATATATAACGATTAGGTTATATCGTATAGTGTCCACAGATATTGGTTATTAATTCGTCGTTTGAAAATTCTATCGTTAATGAGTTTGGGAATAAATTAGTTGAAAATAAAAGACAAAAAGTAAATGAACAAAAAGTATAAAGGATAGACAATTTTCCGGACGAATGCATACCGTCCAAACTTAAATCTTGTCGGTTATACTCATTCTACGATACTCGTCCGTGTCATCATACCTCTCTCACACCAAGCAATTTCTAACCTAAATTGAGAATTCAACTACATCACCTCAATATCCATCTCCGGCATATCTCACCAACACAGAGGCATTAAGCTCAGATACCCTAAGTGAATGTAAGCTCTAAACCCATTTCTAGCATTCAGAAACTAACAGATAATCATCCTAGGTAAGAATCTGAGATCTATATCTAGCAAAGCTCAAATCCCTAACACGAGGTAAAAACTTAAGACAATCACCAACACAAATTCGTAAAGCAAACTTTATACAACGCCAAGGGCGACAAATATACATGAGTAAGAGTAGATATACATACATAACCAACAAAAAGAGAAATATGAAGAGAGGAGAAGAGATAAACTACTCATTTACACCGGTTTGTCAACGCCTATCGAAGAGCAATCCATCTCCAATCATCCATAAGCAAGACCCTAGTGTTGTTTTCTAAGCTAATCTATCATAAAAGTATGGTGATGGAATTTGGGAGCAAAAACTTCCCCAAAACCATAACCTAAAAAGTGAGAAAAATGAAGTTATAAAACAAATCTCAGAGACGTGGCGCTCGGTAAATACCATTGTTATTCACGCTGCTTTAAGTGCGCCTAGTTGCGATTCTGGCCTCTAAAACTAAATTTATTTCTGCCAGAACAGTGCCAAAGCACTAAACGCACTCCAAAACGCGTTGAGCGGACTCGCACTGAGTGGCCTCACCGCGCTCCACCCAAGCAATTTCCCAAAATGGACTTTTATTGCAAAAGCGATCCGGGCGTGTCTTCGACACCTTATTCCTCGATGCTCCAAATGTGCAACAAATACCTACAAAAATACATTAAAACTAGTCAAATAGTACAATATGTACACAAAACACAATAAAGTGTATTTACGACAAAAAGTGGGGTTATTCAACGATTATTAAAAAACAAGAACATATAAGTGCCACAAAACATATATACAAAATAACTACATTTTGGAAATTATCACATACCAATCTAACCCTTCATGTACAAGAAGATTGAACAGGGGCAACTGTTATACCCCAAAATTTTCCTCCTATTTCTCTAGTCAATCCACATTTCCTTACTCAAGAGTTCCTCAAGGGTTGACTAGATGAACCCTCTCCCAAGAAATCAACCCACAACTAGGGTTTTGATTCTCTCAAGTCAAGGATAAGTTCCATTGCCTCAAGTGATCATCATACTTCCTCATATGTCTCAAGGGATCACCGTGTCAAGTTTCAAGCCTCCTAATTCTTTTCAAAAACTTTTCAAACAAACACTTTGTATTACATTCCAACGAGAATCATTACAAGTTACATTTTCAAACAAATATTTTTGAACACTTCAGATACATTCTTGAGGGTGATACAAGAATCATTACGAAGTCAAAATACTTTTCAAAATGCTTTTCAAATCACATACACACATAAAGCAAATTTTCAAAAAGTGAGCTAAGCAATTAAGAGCCCGTAGATAACTACGGATGGAAATGGTGTTAATACCTTCCCTTTTCATAATTACCTCCTTACTCAGAATCTAACAAAGGTCTTTCCTGTTCTTTTCACCTTTCCTTTATTGGATAAAAGAAAAGTCGGTGGCGACTCTTGCTATCCGCAATATTTGCGATAAAACGCAAAACAAACAAGTCAGTTCTCTCACCGTGTTACAATAATTCAATGAGACCGACTCACAGACTCAATGTATGGTATCAATATCTCTCATACTCCACACCATCTAGGACCAGAGACATCAATATTTTGAGCAATTTGGTTCACATCGCTCCCGATCCACGCTATCTAGGATAAGAGCCAACCAACTTCGTGAACAATTCGGTTCACATCACCTTTGATCCAGCCATATAGGACCATAGTCCACAAATAAGTAATGTATGTGACACAACCATGCAACAAAAGAATACACATTGATATGTACATCCATCAATGCAACACGCCATCAACTGTTCATACATGCAACATACAATTCCTACAACTCAACAATATCATATATCATCATTACAACAACACCACGTTATCATACTACATATTTCATAATAAATTTGTCACACAACATCCAACTTATCATGCTATAAATACTGAGACATACATCATTTTACTTATTTGATTCCACCAAAATATAGTTCATCCCGTTAGCTTTCCAAAATTTTGAATGAAGCGTCAAATATAGTCCAGAGAATCAACTTACAACTTTTACAAAAATGCAAGCAGCTTCGCTCGCCCGACGACGTGCCTTGCCTACCCACTCACCCAGCGACTGAGTCCTCTCGCCTCTCCTCGCTCGACGATGTTAGGGTGAGTCACTCCCCATACATTTCCGGAGCTTTGTTTTCAACCCGTCGCTTGATGCTTGGGTTTCCAATGAAGAAGCGACTAGCGCCTATCGCTCAATTGGCTCGCCCGACGACATGAATAAACAACTTCTCTGTTGCAATTTCGATTATGTTCCCGCCCTATTTCAGTTTCGATTTCAACACCAGTGCATTCTCAAAGTCCCAATAATCATCATATTATCATACCATGACAACAATACATCATCATATATTTTACGAGTATCAAATCATAGTATTTTACACATCACAGTTCACCAATTTCACCATAAATTACCATATCATCAATTCATCACAAAACCCTAAACAAACTGCGTACATCTAATCTCTATCAATGGTGATAAACGATTTAAACCCTACATACCCATCATTATACAATACCCTTAGAGTTGGAACTCACCACGACCTTATTAGGTTGTTCCACTATCGTCCTCACTTATTCCACACAACATTCTTGTTATGCCTTAGTACCTCTACACCAAATATTATCCATATTTAATTATTAAAATAAATCTAAATAACTATAACTAATTATCTAATTTATTAATAATTTTAATTATCTTATTAATTCAACGTTATTCCACAACATTCCATCAAACCATCTATTGCATCAAATAAACCACAACAATATAATTAAATAGATAATATAATATTGAGTATTACATCTATTACGAGTATAAAAAAACCATCATACATACCACTTGTTTGTTGATTTGTGTGAGCGACATTCATAGTGATATTCGACATAACTAACTCTTTCGAAACTTATCAAATTGTGTTTCTTGAAAGAAGAAGAGCTTTAACATCATTAAGTGTTGATGATTCGAGCTTGCATACATTTGTATTACAAAGATTGTATGTCTTTGATAACCCATAAAAATAGAGTCTATTTGATCATGCTCCGAGATGGAATCTCCAAATGCAAGTAAAGAGTTGGCAATATTTTTTATTCGTAGATATTCAATAATAAACTTGTTACTTTTCTTCATTGACTTCAACTCAACTCTCAGTTGTCAAATTCACGCTTTGATATGTGCATTGAAGTCTCAACAGATCTTGTTCCATATTTCAAATGCTTGTTTACATGATAAAATTCTAGTTAAAATTAATTTAGAAATCATTGAAAGAAATCATATGAACACAACTTGATTCATCACTCACCAAGATTCATACTCTTTCGAAATTTTATCTTTGATTCGATCGTGATCTATCTTGAATTTTTGTGGAATTTGAGGACTCACCAACAATTTATGGATTCTCTAAGTGAGGATTACTCCCTCAACATGTTGTCTTAAAAAACATAGTTGTTTTCTTGTAATTTGATGGAAAGTTTGGACCAAAGTTATGACTTGAGCTCAAATCAAGAGATACCTAAAAAAGTTAACTTCGAGGATGGAACAAAGGTTATGATTGCTGCCGCTTGAGTAAGCTCTGCCTTGGCTGCGATTAAGGTGAGGTAGTAGAGAAAAAGATGAAGAGGAGGTTCTTGAAATTGTGAAGAGTGAGCAATTGAAAGTTAGTTACAAAAAGCATAATATATTAGAGTAGTGGAAGTGGGTCTAACTAGGTAATTAAATTGATACCATAATGAATCACTTACTAGTTACTTTGGTATATAAAATATTCATGTAGATAATGCTTCACTTATAGTCTACTTTTCTAATAAAAACTATTTTAATTGATCCTCAACAATAATTATTATTGTTTAATCTTATTAGGCGCTCCATATCTTTAGGCACTCCAAAATATCACTGCCATTACAACCCATTGGATTTGTTATGAGACAAAATATCCCTAATCTTTATGCTTTTTTATTCACCCTAATTTTAGGGTTAATAGTTATTATCCATGCTATACATGTGAGTTTCGATTTTTTTTAAAAAAAATATTCATCTCTTTCTTAAATGTTAAAATTCTAAGTTTTTGCCTCCGAATGTAAATATTATCTCATGTAAAATATATTTTGATTTACCACCGATTTTTACATGTTTAAAGGGTCCCACAAATTATAGCAGGTAATAAAAATAAATTTAAAGGGATAAATCAAAACTCACCTATATTACTAGAAAATAAATAAATATTAACCCTTTTAAATTTATAATATAACCAGCATAGATATTAAGATTGTCTCTAATATCTCAGCATAATTATTAATTGAGTAGGTTTAATTAGACTGATGACAAATTTGATTGATAATTATGAACCGCTTTAAACATTTATTGCTTAGAAGAAATCATTAAAATAAAACCAAAATAAGTACTCAAAACATGTTATTTCCTATCATGGTTTCACCTTATAGAACTCAAAAACAGAACTTCAAGATGGAAAGAGTTATGAAAACTTGTCTTCAAAATTATCCTAACAAATCAACAGAACTTGTAATGGATTTGGTTAAGGAATCAGATTCAACATGAGGTGAGTTGATGCTAGGAACATCTTCAAGAGGACTCAAGGAAGACAAGAACCATGCAACTGCATGTCACAAACCATTTGTCGAAGCTCCGAAGCTTGTTCTTTCAACTGAACATTCTCTTGAACAACTTTATCATGAGACTCCGAAAAACTGTTCAGCTTATCAAGTAGTTGATGATTCTCATTCCTTAGCCAAACAACCTGTGACCAAAGCTCATCAAGGTGTTTTTGTTTCCTCATTCGCGAACGACGTGCTGACTCCCGATTCGATATCATTCTTCGATGCTTTCTTTCGTTGATTAGGCCTTTGTTCTGCTCGTCCGCTTCGTCGGAGGTTGAGTTGTTGCTTAAGCATGAGGATTGAGGACTGAAGTCTTGAAGAATAGGGTTTTGGTTGAAACCGTAGAGTTGGTTGGAGAAATTTTGGAGATGAGATGGTTGGATTGTGTTTTGGAACATGTTGTAGTTGCATGATGATGGATAAGGTGATGGATTGGAATTTGGGAGTAAATAATTGAGTTGTGTATTAAATTCTTTAGTTTGCATGGTGGAGGAGGAATGAATAAAAGATTGTGAGGATTTTGATAAAAATTGTTGGTGAGTATAGAATATGATTGGATTTGGAGATGGAGGGAATATGAGTGGGACTAGTTACTATATATAGGGATGGAAAATGGTGAAATGACCTCATTGAATTAATGTAAGGATAGGAACAAGATGTCAAAATAGATATATGTTTTTTTTTTCTTTTTTGGGTTTTGCGTGCGCGAGTTTTAACTTTTTTATTTATTTATAATTTTTAATTTTTAGAGATTCTCAAGTCCAGATGCGTCTTTGGACTCTCATTTTATAAGTTAATGAAGTTTTATAGATTCATACTTTAATTATGATCATTCGATTTATTTTTATAGATATTAAATAAATCTAGACATACATACACGTTTATCACCTCTAATTATATAAATATTTATATTTTGAATATGCGAACTAATTTATAAATTGATTTTTTACTAATTAGTCTCAATTTATCATTAATAGTTATTTTCATTTCTTAAAAGAACTAAAATATTCTATTTCAAGAGAAAAAAAATTCATGAATAAATTTTAAAAAGTATGACAGGAATTGAATGATGATAACCTATTCAAAATAATGTCTAACTTCTTCCTTTCCCTTGGAATGGAGCAATCAAAACTAAAATTTTGGTATTTCAAATATGAAAAGTTGAATTACTTTAACTTACATAAAAGAAATAGCTTTTAAGCTAAAAACTTCTTTTGATCCTTTAAAAAAAGTTTTTTAAAGTTAAATAGGCTAATCAAACAAGCAAATTAAACATAGCTTTATTCATGTACACGTACATATATAACATACATATTCTTATCATGTATTATGTATGCTATGAGGTTGATTGAACAAACTATGTATGATTAACATGTTACATGTACATGGATTGTGGATAATCACATCCACAACATAAGTGACGCAACGTGTGGAAGAGGCAACTTGGTTTAGTGGATAATAATCATTTTTAGACAAAAAATATGCTTACATCATATAATTAAACTTAAGACAAAGGCATATCATATCATGGGAGTATAATAATTCAATTGGAAGACTGTTTAACCAAAAGTAGGTGCTGAGAAGTCAATTTGTTATTTATGTGGAAGTGCGTAATGTGCTATTTTAAGTTGGTTCTCTTTTAGATAATGGACATGTTTGATTAAATGACATAATAAAATTTGATTTAAAAAAAAACAGATGTTGGAAAGACATGGTGCTAGTTTCTCTCTAACTATAAGTTTATTTTTAAATGAAACTTAAATTAATGTTTAGGTTGGTCAACGATTATGAAGATAGACTCAATTAAGTCAAGGCGTGCGATCACGGATATATGGACCTTTATTCATAGACACCATACGAGCATGTCTTTTTTACCAAGATGTTGATTTGCATTCAACGACTATCCATGTTCTATGGTAGACAACTCAAGGTGATTGTGCTGTCCTCTAATATAAATGTGACTACGAGTCTCAACAAGATACAAATTAACTTATACTTAAAAAGTTTCATCTCAATCTCATACTAATTTGAGTATCATATTGTTAACATTTGTTGTAGGTATCATATTTAGTCACGAGAGAACTATCACTAGCATACGAAACATTTTCACAGTGGTTATCTTTCACATACCAACCATTCATAATTTCAATCTGAATAATTGTATTGTCTATGAGAAACAATTTTCTTTGATTTTTCGAATATCTTTAATTTTTTATTGTAACTAAATTTAATACCATCTATGATGGTTGATTCAAAGTCATCTCACCCCCGTAACATTGCCAACAATCATCACCTCCTATCAACCATTAATATTCTTCAAGACAACTTTACGTCGGTTCCTTCTCCCGGCTTTGAAGAACGTTCCCTACGACAAGATCCCAAGTTTAAACAATCATCTCTCAATCGTTGTACTAAGAAACTTGTCTAGTTTCTCCCTAGCAAAATTAACTTCCCCGTCCTCACGTTTCAGTTTCCATGCAAAAGTATCTTTTCCAGCGACTTCAAACCTCGTTCTGAAATGCCAATGCAAACAAACTCTTATTGAAAATTTTCAATTTACTACAACAAAAACAAGACACTATTATTCAAAGGGACCATGGCTCAAAAAACCTATCATATACCTAACAAGACAATCAGTAATAACTTAGCGGTATACAAGCTTTTGTACTTTATGGATGTCTACTTAGGTTCAACTAGAACTCAATGCATGAGAAGGACTAGAACAAGACAACCTTCATGACTTAACACGTTAACTACATGTACAATGTTATGCCCTTAAATCTAAAAAATGCAAGTGAAACCTACTAGAGAATGATGAACAAAATCTTCAAGGGTGACATTTAAGACATGTTTGAACTACTACGGAAAAGACATACAACAACGGTTGGTAAAGATATATAATCACGTAAGACCAGACATTGATATGTAGTGTGTGGTTGTATATGTGTTACTTACAATCACGGTCCAATGACATTGTAGTAGACAAAAAAAGCACGTGCCCTATCACAAGGATGTGCCAAATAACTGTTGTAATGGACATAAAGGTCCTTGGTTCGATTCTCAGCACCGTCGTTTTGGTATTTATATTATTCTAGACAGCGGGAGAGATATTACAATGGTTGTGTAATATAACCATTGTGAAATTTTCTGCTTAATTAATAAATATAATTCTTCTTTTATATATTTTTTCCGTTTTTAACCTGTATGTTTAAGGACCATATCACAACTGAATAAAAATACATAACCAAAATGTCACAAAACAACCCGTTATCATAATAATAATAGTAATAATTGTATCATAATAATTATAATAATAATAATAATAATAATAATAATAATAATAATAATAATAATAATAATAATTGGATTAAGAATAAAAAATTGTATATCAATTCAAAACCAAAATGTCATAAAATAACCTACAATTTACATTATATAACATCACATAATTGTATCTTGGTGTTTTAGTTTCTTGTCTTGGTGTCTTATCTCTTGGTGTCTTGACTCTAAAGATCTATGATTTCAAATAACCACACTTGTTAGTTAAAATACGTAGAAATTATAACATTACAATTAATATATTATGAGTAAAGAATAAAATACTTACGTGTTAATTTTTCCATGTGCCTTCTTCATGATCGATTCAAATAGAATGCACATCATCTCTATCAACTTCATCATATGAGGTAGGAATTTGTGTTGTGTAAGAAGGAGTGAAGGAAATATCAAGACTTTCATCACTAAGAAATGTGTTATCCTTGGAGAATGATTGACCATTTCCTCGATATTTTCAAAAGAGTCGACCACATAGAAAACTTGTTTTCTTGAGAAGCCATGATTAATGGTTGATCATAAAGATGCCTTGCTAAGGTCTACCGAGTGAATCCTAACTCATCAATATGTACACCATTTCTATTATTGGAATCCACTTGCATTTAAATAAAGAAACTTTTAAAATAACATAATCAATCCCAAATCTCCTCGATGACACCATAGAGCAGGGTAGTTGCCAATACAAAAGATTCTTATCTTTCGAACTAGAGAAATATATCGATTAGACTTCAACCATAACCCACTATTTTGTATTGTACTACAATCATCTTTTGATTTTGTATAAAAGGTATAATGACCAATGTCGTATGCAATCCAAGTTATAACATTAAGTTTTGGCTCATATGACAACCATTTACGCATCTCGGATGCACTAAGATCATTATATACCCTTTCATTAAACTAATATATGAATATCTTGTTATTCTCTATCAACAACAACTTGTCACTCATTTGGGCTACACGGAGAATGTTTCCATCATGTTTCCTTTCATCTGCATGCCATCTAATATTCTTTGCATAATTTGAATTAGCACAAAGTCTCTTAAAACGTAAAATTATTAACAAGTACCATAACACTTTAGCATGAGGGTGCTTCCTACTAACATTGTTGTAGTCATTGTCATCACCATTATTGTTCTTCAAATTGTAATGTGACACACCATATTTCGGACATTGGTACAAGTCTACATACTCCTTCCTACATAATATGCAATCATTAAGGCATGCATGTATTTTGATATACTCCAAACCCATTGGACACAATATTTTCTTGGCTTCATAACAACGATCTGACAAATTGTTATCTTTTGGTAACATTTATAAGAACAAGAAGTGTTTCTACGGCCTTGAAGTTTGATGATAACTTTACATGTTATCTTAGAGAACAATTGTATACACTAATGGTTTCGTTCTAGTGTGTAGCTACTACTATAAGGTTTTGACTCTGATATCAACGTGTGTGACATCATCAAGTTCTGAACATACACTCTGGAAGAAAACATGTGGTTACGTGTTTCATTGAAGTCAAGGTTCTGAGTCTATCTTCTGCAATGTGTCTAAGGGACGTTAGTACAAGAGGTTTTGAGTGTGACTTTGTGATTTAGCTTTGAGTCCGTCTAAAGCTTTACTTTTGTATTACAAGTTATGAAGATTATGAAGATGAGGTTCTACTGAACAAGTTCTAATGATATGAAGAAAAGCAAGTTCTTAAAACCAAGTGTTAAAGACTCTAATGACAAGGTTCTGTGTGACAAGTTCTGAAGACTCCATGACTTAGGTTCTAAGGCTTAAGAAGTTTCTTTTACAACAAGCTTCAACGTTCAACATTCAAATATCTGAAGTCTCTAATGATAAGAAGAAAATTTCAAATGGTTAACGTGAGATGTTGAACAAAAGGTACATAAAGTGTTTGTGACCTCTACCCTATAGGGTGGCGTAAGGACAATCCTTTATATTGTATTATAAACCAATCTCATTATGACCGAATGGATTTACAACTATCTCTCTTTACTTAACGGATCTTTGTTTACAAGCTTAATAGAAAACATTATTCAAAGAAAAGGTGGAAAGCCAACATTGAACAGTGACAGGATACAAAAATATTATTTTATACTGTATAAATTCTTACTCCTTATTCTATTAGTTGGGAACTAATTGTTGGTGCAGGAAAAGTCCTTTCTATCCTCCCAACGTATCTCTCTATCAAAGGCTATAAATGAAGATTGAAGATGCAAAGAAAAGTTGTCGATTTTCCATTGGCCACCAAGCTTCATCCTATGAAAGGAAAACAGTGGATGCTGAAGATGTTAAAGCCGCAATACACATTGAAGACCACCAAAGAGAGAGAAAATAAAGAAAGAAGTTTTCAACAAGATGTCAATCAATTATCATCATATACATCTTGATTAAAATAGAAGAAGCAAGGAGTTGTTGCTCGTAGCTTGCTCAAAGAAGAAGAAGACTATAAGATGTTATTCAACTTCCAATCAAATACATCTTGATAGATCTCAGAAGAAGCAAGGAGGTTTTGCTCGGAGCTTGCTCAACAAGAAGATGAATAAGAACACTACAAGTTGCTATTCAACTTCTGATCATATATATCTTTGTAGAACATTGTAATTAACACTTGTTGCTCGTATAGTGTTTTTGTTCAAACCTCTTCATGTAAATTGTCGGGATGAGTTTATCTTCTACTAGTGTAATGTTTGAACCAAAGATTTGAACGGTGTGTGATAGAATGTCGCCACTATCGTGTCCTCTTAGGTTCTAATATATTTGTGCTATATTTACGGTGTCGGTTTGTCGATTAGCTTTTGTAGTCATTTTGACACCCAATACATGTTTTCAATTAACATGTAAGTCACACTTACCTCAGTTTTCGAAAATCATTAAGTTTCAAAGAAAATCTTACAAAAATGTATCAACAACATCAAAATCTTTGACATTGCAAATTGCATTCATGAATCAAATTACCAACCTTGTTCGCCATCCAAACTGTTGTAGACAAATGTGATATATTTGTCTTCCTTGTGATAACCAATTATCCATATATTACCATTGAACCCTTTAGTACCACCTGCAATTTCATATGCCAATGTAGAGAACTTGAATATGACTCTCAATCCAAAATTTTATAAAACTAACACAGCAAGAAAACTTTGAAGAGAAATTTAAGTCCCTAAATGAATTTCTATCAGTTTATGAAACTTGAAACAGAAATAATTAGCTTTTTCCTATGATTCATTTGCTTTGCAATGTTGTCAAACCATAGAAATTTGAATGAAATACACAATTACCATCATGCCAAATAAATGAAAAGATGAAAGTTCAAAAAGCTATTACCTATTCTGTAAAAGTATGATAATTTTCTATATGATTGATTGATCAAGGAAAATATGTAGTGCCTAATAGTTCCCATAACATCCATATGATTCATTCAACTTCCCTCCTCCCACTTGATCCACCCGTCATTAAGATCTTCTTCTACCTCATCGGATACATCTTGATCGCATAAAATATATATATTTCCAAACTTGTACGCACCAACAATGGTGTCAAAATCTATGTGATATGATGTCGTAATCCATCTTGCAATAATCAGTGAATATGTAAAGTTGGTTTTAATCTCGTAAATATCGTGTGGTAATGATAATGAAAACACTGGAGAAAATACACAAAACACAATTTGATGAACATCTTACAAACCAAAAAGAGAGCCATACGCATAAGTGGAAACATCAAATGACTACTTTGCCAGCTACTTGAAAATGTGATTTTTTAATGATTGTAGATATTTGTTCTTCAATCAATTACCTAAAAATTTGAATTAATACTAAAAGAAACTTGCTTCCTGTGAAAAAATCGTGTTATGGATAGTTAAAATAACTTTTACTTGCATTAGAATTTATTCTTCAATTACAAAAAAGTCATTTTCAAACATACTTTTCTTGTACGTTTGAAAAGTACACTCTCGAAAGACAAATTCGATCCGTCAAGATGCACGCTTCTGGCTTTGCCACACTTCTCGAATCGGGAATCGCGATGGCTCAATCCCTCTCTAGGCGTCGTTTAGAGTTGCACTCCATAAAGCTATTTTGTATTTCAATACATATATGTTGTTTTGCGTTAGAATTCGAGATTCATATATTAACTTAAAAATATATTACTTGTGGCTGCTCCACCTATAAGATTCATAATATCTCTATTCGTTTTTGCATTAATAGCCAAGTCGACTACAGTTGTGATATGTTCCGGTTCTGCTCTCATATATTCTGCAATTTCAATGTAGTGAGAGGCTACTAAAGAAGATGTAAAAGATACTGCAGCATAAGCCATATCATTAGGCCTGAGATTCCTCTCCAATCACCACTTTTTCCTACTTTCTACAATCCAACCATGAACAATAATGTCGTTTTAATTTCAACCAATTTAATCAACATCGATTATTATTGGATTAAATAAAGGTAAATTCTAACAGAAAACAGTTAACTAATCGGAGAGAAATGATCGAACCTCGTTCACGCTCGGGATCGTAGTTCTGCCAGGTTAATCGAACAATCGTGAGAGGCATAACATGCGACGATAGCATTTTTAGTATTATCCCCATTAATATAGTAATGTGTGTGGCCCGAGAATAAAATATGTTCATACTATAACAACAAATTCATTGGATGTATATGTTAGTGAGACTTTGTAAGTCTGAAAATTAATATACAGAGACATGGTTCCATAAGTTTTCATGTAAAGTAAACTCCCATAAACTACAATAAATAAAAAAATTCACTTCAATAACTAATAAGAAAACAACCTTTACCATGGTCATCAAAAGCTTCAATGCCGTAAAATCATCCTGCCATCAAAGTATTGTACTTAGTGTGATGAATTAATGCAACAATGTGAAGTAGCAGAATTGGGGGTTTGCTTAGCAAAACTGTCATTTAACTGTGTATCACCAAAGAATAAGATATTTTCATAACTTATTTGCCTTTGTTGCAAATAATTACAACACTATATCACCAATAAATAAACTTCAGAACTTTATCTCAAATCTTTTTGGAAATCTGTTAAATCGAGTAATAATAATAACTCACCTTTCCTGCACCTGTTGTTTTTTACGTTTGAGTTCTTGCTCCAACTATATCTCATTTGTCACATGATATATTGTTAACGCAAACCCCAAACTTAGCTACATATGAAGTAAGTTTGTTCTAAAACAATTCAAAATTAACCACCGTGAAGAAATAGGAAATGCTTGCTTATATCCCGAAACATTAACCACAAAATCATCAAATGAACTTGAAAACCCTAACTACAAAATCAAAACCTTAACTTTCTAAGAAAATCAAACAAAAACAAAGAGGTGATGAAGCAAGATGGAGGGTCCTCATTTGAAACCCTAAATTCTCAATCCAATTGATTGGCACACCATAAACCGATTTGCGTTATTATTGTTTCACATTACCAAAATAAGAAAAGAGGGAGAAGAAAATGGTAATCATGTTACCAAAACATAAAATCGACGATAGAAGAAGAAGAGGAGAATATTGAGGAAGAGGAAGAAGAATAAAGAAAGATGAAGAACACTGTGTTGTATGTGTGTGTGTGTGTGTGTGTGTGTGTGTGTGTGAGAGAGAGAGAGAGAGAGAGAGAGAGAGAAGAGATATGAAGAGCGTACCATATGGAGTGGGAAAAAAGAAATTTTGAATTTTGAATTTTGAATTTTGAATTAAAAGTGTTATTGGAATAAGAGATAGTTGGAAAAGTAATTGAATTGGAACATGTGACAATATCATACCATTCAAAGAGTGGGAGAAAATGCATAAATACCAAATATGTATTTGAAATAGAACTATATGATATCATTAGTTGAAAAAAGTATTTTTTGGATACAAAATGCCTTTAGATTGGTGAGGTGGAAGATGATGGCCAAGGGATAGAAAAGTATTAACCAGCGCGGTTTATATTCTTATATGGTAGATGTTAAAAGTGTTTAATTATTCAATAAAAACAATTTTTTATTATTTATATTATTCACTTTAAGCTATATCAATTAAAATTTTAGACATGGTAATTTAATCTATCAAATGTATTACATAAATATTTATGAAATAATAATATTTAATTGCTAGTTAGTTTTTAAAGTTATGTTGTAAGGAAATTCAAATGGAGGTAGTTGTTTTTAAAAACATGAAACAAAGAAAAGTTTATGAATTTGATGACTCAATATCCACTAAAATCATAGATGAAGGGTCATCCAAAAACAATACATAATTTATGTAACTAGAAGCCAAATCTACATTTAATCAGCAGCCACTTATGTTAATTTTTTAAATATGGTTAGGTAGTAATCATGTATTTTAGTAATGACAACTTCAATAGTAATCTCAAAGTTAAAAAGAAAGGAAAGTCATTTGCTATTTACTCTCCACGCCTATTATGTGACATTGTACAAAGCTAGCTGTTAAAAGTAAAAAGTAGTTGTGAACTTGCATAAGGTAACATATATGTGCATAGTGTAACCCATTCATGAAAAGTATAATAACAACTTGCATTATGTTCTTGACATGTTAAAATTATTGTTCCACACCAGGTGTATTAATCTCTTATGTTCACTTTAGAGCTATTTGAACCCATAAACTATTTTGAATCTCAATGATATACATGAAAGTGAAAAGATTTTACAACCCTAATGGAGAATAAAAAGATTAGCAAATTTTAGTGGTGTTGACAAGTTGTATAGTATATCCAATCAGAAAGAGGCCCACAATGGCGGCTAATGTTTGCTTAACAAAAACTTCAATTTGGTTAGTAAATTAGCACAGTTTTGAAAATATTATAAATTATTTCCTAACCATCAAGTAATTAGCCCCTTAATACTTATAAAATAGAAGATTGAATACTAGGGCATATGTAAATTATTAGATTGTGAATAATTTAAGTAATGTTTATTTAATTCATGGGATCCAATAAAATATTTATAGATCAGATTTATTCATAAAGAAAAATAAAACACAATTATAAATAATATATTTTATGATGAATTTTTATCTTAGTTAAAAAAACACGTCAGATTTTATTTTATTTTAAAATAAAAAATATCATATTTTCTTGATTTTTAATATAATTAAGGGGGAAAATAATTCAGAATATGTTTCGAATTCCAACTATTATAATTTATATTTTTTATAAGTATAAATTAAATGATCCATCTCTTCAATTTTTGTAATAGTCGGATTTTATTATAAAATATTTTACCATAATTCTTAATTATATGTAGCCGCCTCAAACTCGTATGCATTAGTCTTTGGGATGAATTGCAAGACATAAAAAATCTTCAATGTTGTTCTATTCTTGAACAAAATATTTTTTACGCCCTTACAATCTATCTCACATAATGGTGTTGGTGTTGTACTTGTTGTATCATTGGAGCAACGCTCAGTTAAAGAAAGTTGAAAAAATTCTCTATGATAGATTGCAAGGTGAAGAAAATAATTTTTAGCTTCAAGCTAAACAAAAAAGGTATTCGCCTTTTGAAAAAAAATAAGAAGTTAGAACCATACAAGATATGCAAAAAAATCTCGAATTACAACGACGATGGTGAATCTGAATTTGTTTAATATTTTGTATAAACAATGTAAATCTTAAAAAACAATAGATTATTTATCTCAGTTTTACATTTTCTTCTAAAATAGATGGTTAAACATATTTTACCTCTGATTTTTTCAAAATCGGGGAAATAATTTTGACGAGATTATTGAGGATACTGATAATCATCCTTAAACAAAGCTTTTTCGTTCATTTTATGAATATCAACGCTCAAGACACTACCATTAGTGATCCGCGTGAAACATAAAAAAGTTCAATTATAAAAGAATTGTGAATATCAAAAAGGGCATTATGAATATCATTGCGAAGCACCATGAAGTGCTTGAAACTATCTACATCCACCATTTTAAGGTTTTCCATGAAAAGAAATCTACGATAGATTGCAAGAGCAAAAAATTAATTGGGTTTAAGGTTTGTGTTCTTATATACTTATTTGAGCAGCAAATCATTTATTTATCAACACTATTTTGTTTTATTTCAGAAAAAGATGCAAGTAAAAGCCATAAAGAACATATAATTTGAAGATCTAAAATCTAAATCTTCGAGAAATTATATTATTTGTTTATCTAACATTTTTTTTATTTTATCACAAAATTTTATGATTTGAAGATCGAAAATCTATTTGAGAAATTAATTTTTCTGTGTAAACAATATTAGATTTTGGGTAAACAATGTAGTATGTAAACAAATTAATTTATTAATATTTTGTGTAAACGATGTAACAAGTTTTAAAAAAATCTATCTTACCCCTCGATTTTATTAAAAATTGAGAGGTATGATGTGCTAGTTTTGAAAATAATTAAAATGTAAATACTAGGGTTCGAACCCATGTGCATATAACTTAAGTCCTCGATTTTATTAATCGATGGATAAAATGGAAAGTTTTCATGACACCCTTCATTACCTCGCTTATATAACCGGGGTTACATGCATTTTGCGTCCGAGGTGAAACGTGTTATTTGTAGTAGTGAAGTTTTCTTAATATTTTATTAATTCTTCAGTTCATTATATTAGAATAGCAATCAAAATAGAAAATTGAAGAGAAAAAAAGAAGTAAAAGCCAATAAATATGATTTATCATTGTTTACCTAGTTTGGTCAATGATATTTACTTCTTCGACTATATAGTAATTATAGCTCTTTAATTTCTATGATAATTTTGACTACAATGTTACAAGCAATACATAAAATACTATGACTCAACTTACAATAATACTTTTGAACAATATCCTGGGGAATAACAAGTAGATGGACCTAAGACATGTTTGAATTTTCTACGTTAAATTTTGTTTTCTTTGTATTTATATGACCTTTTAGAATATCAAAATCCTATGAAGACTTCTTGCATAATGATCACATCTTGGCATCTAAGGAGGTACACCTTCATCTTTAACATAGATAAATATGTAAAAGTCCAATGCTTGAACTTGTCACCGATGACATGGTCAACATATTAGCTACATTCTCTTAAGTATGAGCCTTTTCAAGTAATACATGTCCATATGCAAGTAACTCTATGATCTTGTGACCAATTTGTCTAACATTTGTTTGACAAATAAATGACACTTTGACTATCACAATGAAACCAAACTTCACCTTTCTCAATCATTTCTCTCGAAAATATTGTAAGCTATAAGGCTTATTTGGCAACTCTACATGTCGTCGTGTACTCTGCTCTAAATTTTAACACGATCATTATGGATTGAGCCGATGACTTGTAACAAATAGGTCCACCTAATGAAGTAAATACACACCTTATTGTAGAACTTATTTCATCCATATCACAACCATAATCTGAATCGATATACCTACAATTTAAGGATCATGATATTCACTGTTAAACATGATACCATGATATACTGTACACTTCAAGTACTTAAAAAACTACTTGATTACTTTCCAATGACGTTTTCCCTGATTTGGAAACTTACAAAGTTTACTTACAACTTGTGTCAAATATGGTCCAGTACAAAATTTAGAATACATAAAACAACCAACAAAATTGACATAAGTAACCTTTAACATATACTTAGCTTCTAAATCTGCTTTTGACACTAATCTAAAGAGAGTGTAAAATGATCCACTAATAGAGTTCTCACAACCTTCACATTATTCAATCAAACTTGTTTATTACTTTTTTAACATAGCTTATCTGAGAGAGCAATAATTTTCTAACACTTTTGTCCATGTGAATTTTCAGACCATTAATCTTCTTAGCAGTATCTAAGTCTTTCATATCAAACTCCTTTCTCAACATGACTTTTAGTTCATTTAGGTCATGTAAATGATTAGAAACAATCAACATATTATCAATATACAGTAACAAGAAAATAAAATAACCATAATTAAGGCTCCCAATATTATCATTGAACCCCTCTGACTGATTCATGTAAATTTTCTCATTTAGATTAGCGTGAAGTTGTATTCACGTCAATTTTCTCTAAATACATGTCGCGAAGGGCTACCAAGGATAACACTCTATAACCTTGTTTTGGAGGTTACTTCTAGATGACACACATTTAATAAAAACAACAACTTTTGATGATGACAACTAATGTTTAATGATGACAACTGAATGTCCAATGATGACTAAATTCAAACATAAACGGTTAAAGATGCAAACTAAAGTATTAGGGTTTGGTGGACTCGACTCTTTGATGATGACAACCAAATAGAATCTAACTCGAATTTCATCTCAAGTGAACTTAAGAAACTGTCTTAAAGAAATAAAACATATGATAAAACTTAAAGTATGTGAAAGTCTGACAAGATACGCCTGAGTAAACATATTGTAAAATATAATGGTATTCTTGTTAAAATATATGGCTAAATCACACACGCACACTGCACTAAACTTATTTTTCAAATGAACTTTCAAAACACTAAACTTATTTTCAAATGAACTTTTTCCAAAACACCTTGAAATCGTAACATATAAGTTAGGAGTTGTAAAAAAAACCCCAAGGAGATTTTTTTGTCTCTACCAATCAATTTCCGCTCTTCCAATTGATTGAAACAATTCAAAATTAGACACTAAGCGATTATGACCTCATCTTAATAGTTTGTAATGAATAATTGGAGTTAAGACACGTTAAATTCTTATATTCACACGACTCATGCTAAAGCATTGAGAACATCTTTATTTGTCATATTTTATAAAGAACTCACTTAAAAGTTTATAACACGGCATCATACTAAAAATTCATACCCATTTTGTTTTAATAATTAAAAAAAAAAATTGCTTTTAAGTACACCACACTCAATTTTTTATTTGTATGAAACACATTTTTATTTCAATGTTAACTATCTTAAATATGCTACTTTAACAAAATTTATGTACTTAACCGAATGTCTTATCAGAACAAAATTGGAACAATTTCATTCTCTTATATAGAGAGTTCTATTGGAAACTCTAATTTAGTGATTTTATTCTATATGCTTCTTTCTTTTCTAAAACAATAGTATGATATGTATGGAAAGATAGTTCAATCCCTACATTACACAATATATATCTTAATAGATTAGATTCAAATCTATTTTGTTAACATGGATTAATCCTATTCATTCAACTTTTTTTCGAATCAAATGAATTACATTTTTTTAATGAATAGTTCATATTCATATATTTTATAATAGATATTTTAAAAAATTATGTTAATTTCTCCTCATTTGAGATGAAAAAATTTTAAATATTAATTTTTAAATTTTATTTGAAGAATTATTTAATTTTTTTTAATTGAGAAATTATCATGACCGGTCTTTATACCGGATACTACGTGTAATATTGATATCATATTTGAATGATCTTGTACTATCAGATGATGTATTTCTAGACCAATTATCTATCGTATAAATAGTAATCGTACAATATAGAATTGGATTGTTTTATCCTAGAGACAGGTAGTTTGTTTTATTTTTCAAAAGCTTCAAAGAGAATTTTCATAATTCAAAACGAAATAATTAATATAATATATAATATATATATATATATATATATATATATATATATATATATATATATATATATATATATATATATATATATATATATATATATATATATATATATATATATATATATATATATATATATATATATATATATATATATATATATATATATATATAGATAGATAGAATGATTGAATTAAATTTTCAAGAAGGGGTGGGGTTTGTGATTTAACTCAACTTATATATGTGTTGAGAATTGAATTTTCACCCTAGTACTTATTTATTTATGTATTAATATAAATTAATTGTTAATATTTATAAATTAACAACCCTCTTACAAAAAATTAAAAATATTTTTTTTTGAATTGTTAATATAACATAAAGGTAAGTAAACAATAAGTTGCACCATTACTATTTTATAACAAAATTAATCTTCTTAAATTTTTATTATTTCAGGTGGATTAGAGTTTCAATAATGAAGAGATTCAATCATAAATTCTAAATTATAATATGTTGAAGATATAACTCAAGATTATGAAAGATTATGAAATTCATACACAATCCTTCCCACATAAAAATATCAATTGATTATCATCTAATCTAATGTTTCTTACATTCTACATCATAAATTTCCCTCGTATATAAAGAATATCACACAATATCTAAAGTATATTTTAATCATAATTCACTCTCGTAGAATTTTTTTACTTATTAATTAAATTGAATGTTAAAATATTATTGTCGTAGGTCTATCCCTTCTCCGCATCCATTATATCATAAGTTTATTTTACCGTGTTAAAATTTTATTATACATTTTTGGTTTTATATAACAACACTTACTGTCATTAAAATTTAAATTTATGCATTCCATTAATTTTGCCATCCTATAAGAAAATTTCTCAAGTTTTATTATAAATTTTATTAAATGAATACAACTAAGTGGGCAAAATGATCATGTGCACATTATACATGGTTGGAATAATAATGAATATATAAGAAAAGTCTTCCACTAAATCAAAATCTTAAACCAGATTAAGAAGAACTAAAACAAATATCTAATTTAGGGCAATGCATAATTCTCCCCACACTTCACCTTTGAGTGAGGTTAATAAAGTAGATTGATTGGTTAAAAATATAATCAGACAGACTTTGACCCCTCTTTCTTTTCTTGTCTTTTCATTGTTTTATGCTCATTCTCACTTCTTCTAACTTATGCTTATCAAAACAAAAATAAAAAATCTTCTAACTTGTTGGAATGAGCATAAAGGTAATTTCAAGAGTATAAGTTGGAAGAAGAAAAAAATCGTGATTATATTTATATGTGTATCGTTGACTTTTTGTACTTGTGTACTCTTGTGTCAAATGGTACTACACCATTATTTTAGTGATAATGGTCAAAAATGATAATTAATCACTCAGCTTGAAATTCAAAGTTTATAATCATGAAATTTAGAATAGAGTTGCAAAATCCATAGCCTTAGAAAAGGGAATGATAATGATGGTAGGGTTTAAAGTTTGGGTAACCCAATAAGTAGTGAGTCTTATATTTATCAAAGGAGTATGTATTTTTTTGTTGAATATGATTTTTATTTTCATTTTTTATAATTAATTCACGTGATGCTACTTTTAACAAATTGAAGAATAAATTTTAAGGACAACATTCCACCACCAGTATGATTGAAGTTTTTTTTTTTTAATAAAACTTTTATTAATAGAAATAAAAAAGGTACAACAAAAAAATAATTAACATCATCCCACAAAAAGAAAAGAATCTAAAGAAATGTATACATAATTTATTCTTTATAAAATCATTTTAAATTCTAGTCAAAAATCATCTTAGAATTGATGTGAGATGTATATTTATAAAGGAGTCTATGTATGAATTTCTTTTTTTATTGTTGCAGGATAAATTATATATACGATCTTAAGGGATTCGGAGACTCATACAAGGGATACATGACCTCCAAGTTAGGGGTCTAGCTTATCCCGCATATGGGAATCCTTAGATACGGTGTAAGAGACCTCTCTTGAACGTGTAGCTAAGAGAGAATGAGAGAGTATCTAATTCATGGCCACAAGGCCTCTTTATATAATATGGTCATCACTAAGGTACATAATAACACGATTAATACTGTAACGATTATTAATAACTTGTAACGTCGTAGCGACCCATAAGTAACGTAATAGAAGCCAAACCGGTACTACTCGGCCAACACAGGTCGGCCGCGGATATACGTCTAGCGTCGACTAAGCACTCGGCTCCGACCTTGGGGTCTCGCAGTCTTTGCCGATTATCAACTAGTAGACCCATCTCGGTCTCTATTTATCGCTCCTAGCCCGGACAATATATTTTATGTATGAACACTTATAAATTAAAATTGAGTAATTGACAAACTAAAATTATTGAATTTGAATATATAGTACATTTTATGCACTCCCATACACTGAGAATTCCACTTAAATTCTTAATAATTCGGAGAAAGATAAAGGGTGTTAAGAATTCCCTTTTTTCAACTTGGATGTTAATCTCAAATAAATGTCAAATTTATTGATTTTACATAAGTATTTATTAACTTAAATTACAAGTAATCACATGAAAAAACCTCTAAATTATCATAAAAAGAAGATAAAGCACTTGTATAAGTTTTTTTTAACTATGTTATTCATAAGTATATGGATAAATGGTCAAGGAAATCACAAAATTTATCAACAAAGATCTCGCTAGGTGAAATAGAGGCTCACTTAGTTAAAAAGACAGTTGCCTCGACAAGCCAAGCAAGAGCTTGCTAAACCAAAAATATGACTAAACTTCAATGGATCTCCTCAAATGTGAAACATAGTGTCTCGCTAAAAAAACTATGGAGGTTCAAAGAAAACTTTAAAGCTAAATTACTTCATAAATACGAAAGATACTCGCTAAGCGAGATAGATACCTCACTAAGGCAGTTCAAAGACTTCTTGGTTAAGTTACTTCAAAGTGAAGGAAGAGTTTGTTTGCTAGGAGAGAAAGGGCGGTGTGCTAAGAAAAGTATGGTTATCAAAGCCACTTTGGGATGAGCTGGATATGACATAAAGGTGAAGCGCCTCTAAAAAACTAAACAATGATCGCCACTGAACTTTATTTATCCCAAATAGCGAAATGAGAATATCATGAAAACCTCTAAGATGACAAAGAATGTGGTCTTACGACCAAGAAAAAGGTACAAAAGTCGGTTACGAAAGGGAAAGGTATTAGCACCCCTCACGTCTGTTGTACTAAATGGAATCCACTCTTCTTGCTTTAATCAAATAGTGTGTGTATCTAAAGACTTACTTGCTAAGGGAATGCATGAATGAATTATTAGGAAAAAGAAAAGGTTTTTTATTTTTGAGTTCATCAGAGTTTTGCAACTCAGTGCCTACGTATCTCAAAGGATATCAGAACTATGTAGTTCTTCTAAAAAAATGTTTGTTTGTTGTATGTTGTTTATGGGTTATGCCAAGTTCACATTCTAACAGTTAATGTTTTTCGTTCGACCTTTGGATACTCACACATTGTTGTATTGTGTAGAAAGGAATTAACATGTCCTTTTTGAAAATATTTAAAGAGAAAAGGTCCTAAGGCAAAAATGATTTGGATTTGTTGGAGTGTTTTTGTTAGGGGAAATAGTAAGTGGTCCCTCATCCAAGGCGTACTTACTACTTTCAAACCTTTAGTTTTGAAAATGATTTGTACTTTGTTAAGTGTTTTTTTGGATTTTTTATTTAAGAAAAGAAAGTTTTTGTTTTAAGAGGAAAGGATGCAAAAGAAAAGTCTAAGAGGAGACTCGATCCTAAATATTGTCATGCAAGATGAAATTAAGGTTGAGATTGAAGGGAATCTAACCTAATGTTTTCATGCCATTATGGTCTTAAATTTGAGATTAAAAGGGAAAATCTAACCTAAAATGCTATCTTGCATAGGTTGATCCTAAAGTCTATATCTTAATTTAATTCAATCAAGTTGGAGACTTTTGATAAAATTGAATAAAAATCCCTAAAGGGACATGTTAAAATCAACCATACTATCAACAAAAGTGAAAGAAAATACTTTTAATATTATTATGAAATTTCGAGTAAAGAAATATTAAAATCAAAAGGAAAATAAAACTAAATTCTAATATTTTTTAGCTTCTGAACTGAAGAAAGTATTAAAACAAAAGTAACTTATTTTTGTTATTTTTTTTTTATGTAAAGAAATAAAATCAAGTTAAAAAAACTGATGAAAATAAACAAAAATTGAAAATGAAGCCTAATGGGGGTGCCAAGTCGAATTCGGAGGTATGGCCCAAATAAATTACTTGAGGTTGAGGCCCAACTAGAATGGTCCAAGAAAGTTTTTATGCATCTTCCTTCAGATTTCAAAAATAAAGGGGGGATACGCCTAAGGAGTGTATGAATGGCAAAGGTTCAAGGGCCATCGAATGAGACACTCACACTTCATTCCAAAATTGTTATCGAATTTTAATTTAAAAACAAAGAGGTAAATAGAATAAATGATCATGTTGATGTAGCAGTGTAGGTTGTCGTTGATGTTGCACTGCAAATACGGTTTTTTGTAGGTATTTTGTGGTGAATCCGTATGAAGGTTGTAGATGAAAAAAATGATGAAATGAAGAACATTATGATGTGATTTTTGATAATGAAGGTTTAAGTAAGGTTGATATTGGTGGTTACTGTGTTTGGTTCTGACGGAGGGAAGAAAGTGGTGAGGTGGTAGTTCACGGTCTAAATAGTAGGTGGTTAAGCTTCTATAGGCTGAAAATGAGTATGGATTTTGAGTTTGTGGTGGAGATGTATAGAGGAGGGTTGAAGTGTCAGTGTGCAATAGGTTGAAGGTAAGTTTTGAGATGATTGTGGAGAGTTTTGGGTGATTTTTGGACAGAAACTCGTTGAATTGGTGTCCCCTAAAATGAGTGTGAAGGGTGGATTTTATAGGAAATGTGAGGATTATTTGAGAGAGAAATTGGGGAGGGGGAATAAAGAATGTACAAAGAGGGGATGGGATCAAAAATTTGAAAACTTGCTAGGCAAGTTTTATGGTATATTTGTTTATGCATTTTCCTGATTTTCATTGCTTTTTATGTAGTGGGTTTTTGATGGGTTATTTTGGGCAACAAGTTTGGACTGGTTTGGGACAGTAGTAGCAGTTTTGTAGTGGTCAGGTTTTCTCATTTGGATAGAAAAATTGCTTACAAATTTTAACAAGGTTCACAACTACTTGGAAGGAGGATCGCGAGACTTTTGTAATTTTGACTTAGAAAAATGTAGCAGTCAAAACATAAGTTCAACTAAAAACCTTTGCATCCAATTTTTATTACTGGTTTAACTCATATCATTTACACCAAACTTTTATCATATATTGTACTTGCAACCTTTATACTTTATAAGTTAATAAGACCATCATCATCCCATGTTTACATTATAGATCAGAATGACAACAACGACTACATAAGTTATTATGTAGATGTTTCCTTCTCAACACTAATGAGAGAAGTTCTTTTTACCATATTGTTGATGTATTTCTAAATGATCATTAATGCTTTTTATATAATAGAGCGGCCTTAAAGTTACACCAAAAAAAGGTAAAAATGAAAAGGCTCAAAATATGTCCACAGTCGATTATTGCAAGACTATAATCGATTATGCACAAGCATTTTAGAAAAGTTTATCACAAATTCGTGTCATAGTCAATTATGGTACATCCATAATATATTATGATCAACCATGATTGATCTGAGCTACTTTGTCACGATATATCTCTTTTTTGACCAAATAAAGTTATATGTGTGCGTGCGCATGGGTGCGTGTGTATCTGTGATTTTTTTAAATAATATAACAAAGTCTTGTATATAAAATATATGTTTATTGTATTGTTAACTATTTTAGAAGTAGGGAAAACATTTTTTTAAGAGGTTTAATAATAATTAACTTTTAAACAAACTTAACCAAACTTTAAAACAAAAAAAAATTAGGCTCAAAATAAAGTCTTTGAAAGATTATATGTAAGACTCAAACTTTAAGTTTTTTAACTAGGCATGGCCTATTTATACAAAGTTAAGTTTGACCGTAATTATTCTCATCTCTAATTGTTATGTATAGTGTTTGGTTATTGTGGGTCATAATCGCATATTTTTTTTATCTTTATAAGTATAAACATGACATATTTAATGTGTTTTTAATATATGTTACGTAAATTTCCATGTTTTTCTGGGATGACCAATGGCCACAAAGACGAGCACATTTCTTAGGCACAACTCATTTTTGTCGCTCAATATTCTGATGTATATAGTGGATGTGCACCATATGACACCACAGAAAATCATATCTCTCCTTTCAATAGAATAATTGATTTTCATCTAACAACCACTTAGGCTCCATGCTGGACAACTCAAAGATGGTTACAATGATCTTTTAGATATAAGTATGAACAAGGGTCACACCTAGGTACGATTCAACTCATATTCACAAAATTTCACCTAAATCACATATTAACTTGAACGTAGAAGCACTAATAATTTTATAGATACTATCTCCAATCATCGGAGAAATGTCACCACAATACTAAAAACATCTTCAGGATGATCATCTTTATCTCTCTGATTATTTTTTGCAATGAAATACAAAATACATACTAATCATTTTTTGTCAAATAATAGAGTAGTTAAAGTCACACTTTAATAACTAATTTGGTTCAACTATTTAGATGTAGAGGTCATAGAGCATAATTTATCCAAAAGTCAATTTTAACTCTTCTAAATCTAAAGAATTTTAGAGAAGTAATGTTAATATTTTTCTTCTCTATTAAAATCATTCATTTATCATCCGCTTTGTTGAATCAAATTCAAATTTAGACCACTAAATATAATTGTTCTTTAAGGTACCAACTTAGTTGGATAAAAATGTTTTCCTATTCAACTTTTTGTGTGTGGTCATGGTCATCGAAAATTTTTATGATCTCACACATTTATAAAAAATATAGCATATATGCAAATATCATTTTTAACATTGGATTATTGGGAGAAGTTATTATGAGAATTGATATAAAGTTGAAGATTATGTACTTTTGTGAGAGACACATTATTTATCTATTTAAAATATTAAGGTGAGTGTGTTCTCCCATTTATAAATGTTTAAGTCGCCACATTCCTATCCAATGTGAGACTGTTTTTCCACTTAGTCATACTTGTATTATTATTCTAACACTCTCTTTTTCAAGTGTGAGTCCACAATACTCCCCCACTTGTATCGATGTTGACACCTTGCAACGGGACATCTCTTCTTGGGCATTTTGACAAAGTTGGGATCTTTCTCAAACCAAAAACTTATGATACCATTTATTTGGGGGAATTACTAGGAGCATTGATATAAAGTTGAAGATTATGCACCTTTGTGAAAGACACATCATTTATCGACTTAAAACCTTAAGGTGATAGGCGAGTGAATTCTCCTATTTATAAATATTTAAGTCATCATATTCCTATATAATATAAAACAATATTCTCACGTACTCACACTTACATTATTATTCTAACAAAGACTAAAATTTCAACTTTGTATAGACACTTAGTTTATGATCTTAGCAATGTTTTTTTTTTGTTAAATATATTTTTTGTCCCTATTAAAAAATGACAAATTTTAATCCCTAAAAAATTTCATGCAGTTTTAATCTCTACTATTTTCTAAAATTTTAAAAATGGTTTATTTACCCTTAAACTTTTAAATTCTTGAATAAGTTTTTTCATACTTGTTTAAAATACTATATAATATTTTTTTACCAAATTTTAATTTTTTTTTAAAAGGAGAAGAATTAAATATGAATTTTTTAAACTTCAAAAGATATTGATAAAAGTAATTAAAATCTCGATTTAGAAATTATATTTTTAATTACTTTTTTTTCGAAAAACTTTTTATAATGCTCTAAACATGCTTACAAAATAATAGCTCAAAAATACTATTCGGTTTGATAGAATGGATAAAAACTATATATATAATAAATTTGTAGGGAGTAAAATGTCATATTTTTGTATAGGGACAAAAACAAAATTTAATAATTTATAGAGACCAAAAATATATTTAAATTTTTTTATAACAAATTTGATTTTCTTAAACTTAAATGAGTTCCTTCTTGAGGGATTTGACTTTAGTCCCCTCTCTCCTTTTGTTGTTCTTCATTTTGTTAACATTTTGGCTTAACATTTCTTTAAATCTATATTATATTTGTCACATAAAGTTTATATTCTTAAATTTATTTTTTGTGGGGGTCTTTCTTTTCTCTTTTTTTTTTTCTTCCCATTTTGGTAAAAGTGAGTAAGGAGGAAGTGGTGTCTTATGAAATCATGCGCGTGCACCCCACCATGACAACATTGACAAATCCTTTTTCTTTTTTTTCTTATTATGCTTCAAATTTATAGCTAGCAAGGTATTTACAATCCTAACTATCCAACCAATGTATTTCTTTTGTTTACATCAACCAAAAATAACCAAACATCATAATTAATTTTTGGGCATTGGTGGGAAAGTGATTTCTTTTGTTTACCTCAACCAAAAATAACCAAACATCATAATAACTTTTTGGGAGTTGGTAGGAAAATGATCGGTTATTAAATGTAAGAATGAAAAATTCTTAATCCAACTTATAACAATTTTAAATTTTCTAAATTTTTAATTTTTATTTATTTAAAAAATATTTGAAAGTATTTTTTGAGGTTTAAAAAAAATCTCTATTAAATAAATTTTTATTTAGCATATTTATTTTAGAAAATAAGAAATAAACTATTATAAAAAGTTTTTGGAGATTTAACAACATTCGTTGCTTGATATATTTTTAAAACATAACAAATGAATTATTGAATTTTAAAAGAAAAGAAATCAAATATCTTTTTACTAGCTTTTGATACTTAATTATTCTAACTTAATTGCAATAATCACATTTCATTTGCAAAAGCCATGCCCAATTGTGTAAAGATATTTGCTTGGTGTAGCAATTTACTTGCACAATAGTATCTATATAAATTATTTTTATAGAGTGACTATATTGTATAAATTAATATATATACTGGCTTATATAGTTCTTGTAGTTTTGGGCCACTCACAATATGTATAGTGCTACATTTTTATTAAAATTGACTGGCATCCCCACTTTTCTATCGAGGAATATGAATATTGGACGTACCACATCAATAATAAAAAGTTATGTTATTTTTGTTGCTGGAGCTAATAATATAAGGAGTGTTTGCTGTATGACATTTGTCTTGGGATAGTCAGAGGCCCAATAAAGAATAAAGAAGAGGTCTAGTTATCATTACAAAGTCATACGGTTTTGAATATCTACTCGTTAGAGATTTGTGCTCCCACACATATGCATTTATTTTAATATTGACGAAATAATTTTTTTTAATCTATATCATAAATATTTAATTTATTTTTGGATATCATTTAACAATTTCCTACATTCTAAGTCGGGAAGCATATGACATCTTTAACCCGCGCCTCATATATGAGACATCCCACATGCGATTTAAGGTATGCTTTTGTTGGATGTAATCGTGAGTGGTTTAAGTCTCACATTATCTATAAATGGGTGAAATGTTAGATTTATAATAGAGCTTACTCATTTACCTAATATTTTAAGGTTTTTGATAGAGGTGTGGTGTCTCCCTTTCTCGTGGTCCTGGAGCATTAGTCCCGTTGGTGCTCTCGCCTTCTCCGAACTCTCCAACAAGTGGTATCAGAGTCCTGGTTGGATCAGTGGAGAACAGAAGTAGATCCTAGTATAGATTAAGACTAGTCTTATGGGTGACTCACACTTGTGGGGGAAGATTGTTGGATTTCAAATGTGAAAGTTGTGCTAAGGTCCCACATTAATTAGGAATGGAGGAAATGTTGAGTTTATAAGAGAGGTGGTTCACACCCCAATTGTCTTAAGATTTTGGGTGGATATGTGTTGTCAAGGTCTCTTGTAACCATGAACGTTTGGCTCATTGATACTTGTTGACCTCGCTCCTTGAACTTCTCTAACAAGTGATTTCAAACTCATGATTTGGCTTGGGGAGCGGGAGCTGGATTCAGTGTTGGATTCTGTTATAGGATGTGAGAGAATCAAACTTATGTGAGATAATGTTGGGTGCAAGCGTGAGTGGTTAAAGTCCCACATTGCCTATGAATGGGTGGAATGTTGGATTTATAAGAGAGAAGACTCATATACCTAACACCTTAAGGTTTTAGATGGAAATGTGACGTCTCGTTGGTACTCATGCCTTCCCCAGAATTCCCAACAAGCGATATCAGAGTCCATGTCGCGTCTAAGTAACAACACATCGACAATATTTAACTATCATACTACGAATCGACAACTTGGTTGGGCTACCGACCTGCTCCAATACCACTAATGTAACACCCTAATTTAACCCGCACAATTATAAATCAAAGTAATTCAAATTATCACATCATAATTAGGATGCCACATCTAACAAAAACATACGGCTACGAAAAATTTAAACGATACATAACACATCATAGATGAGCGAAACAACACAACATATTATTCAACTTCAAATTTTATTAAGCGTGGAAAGAACATCATAATTTTGAATGTAAATAAATTCTTCAACAAAACAACAACTATTCATGTTTTTCAAAACATCAAGAGTTCTTAAGACTCCGACAACAAATTCAAATAAACAAAATGCAAGTAGCATTCATCCCCCTTAATGTTACATATCAGAGCACAACATTGACTCAGAATAAATAATGAGTAACCGTCTCTGGATCACGAACACGTTACCCACAGAGACAACATTCAAATAGAAGGGAAGATATCATAACTATATAAAATAATGAATAATAATAAGTAGATAGAAATGTATTACGCATAGTCAGATATTCTTCGTTTCACAACTCCACGTCATTTTAACACAATCATTCGACATATAAAAAATGCAACATCGAAATAATACAACATCACCATACATCAGCTACACAACACAATTTTAACATACATTTGCAAGTTAATAATAATGCAATGCAGCTAGACCTACGTCGACTAAATGCACGTACTACCAACATGGCATAAGCCCTCATCATTTTTCTGAATAGGGCAATAAAAGGCATAAGCCCTCATCATAACACCAATATAGGCCAACAACAGGGAATAAGCCTTCACCAATGAATACATGCAACACCAACATGCAACATCATTTTTATGCAACCACGAGGCATAATCCTAAAAAATACGCCATTTTAGGCCAACAACATCATCATCGTGCAATATATTATGCAATCCATCCATACATCATTCGTATAACATCATTATATTTAGACCCGACATTCATTATCGCATATCACACGACATGCACACAAATGACATAAGCCTCCACCAAATAGTCATCCATTGTCCACAAAAATATTTCTATAAGATAGAAAATATTTTTAGCTTTTTATCGGTCCAAACGACGCGTCAAACAGACAACCATAGAGAGCTCAAGAACACACAACCATGGAAACCTAATCTCTACCATCCCTCATCATTATGCAACGCGTTATGAAGTTAGAATCTCACCCTTACCTTAAATTGATGATTCTCAACTCTTACGATGAAATCCCTTGCTCTAGCCTCTTTGTGCCCTTTCTCATCTTCTCTCTCTCTTCTATGACCGATCTGTGTTTTTTCATGTTCTGTTTCTCTTCTCTCTTCTCACATTCTATTTTATTCCACTAATAACCCTTAGTCCTCTAAATCATAATTCCAACCTTGCCCTTCTCTTAATTAAATAATTATTTAATTAAATAAATATAATAATTATTCTATTCTACTACTACTACTACTACTACTAATAATAATAATAATAATAATAATAATTAGAATAAATAATATTCTTCTCACTACACCTCAATTTCTCTTTTCGGTCATACACCCACAATGCCTTAACTTCCATAATTTCTAACGTAATCACCTCTCATCAAAGCACAACAAAACCTCCCAACATTCATCAAAATACACCAAAAATACCATATCACATAATTAATTATTAAAAAAAATTTAATAAAAAAATTGGGGTGTTAAAAAGCTCAATTGGTAGTTGGAATGGATTGAACATGTTTTTGAACCCCGGGGTACAGGGTTTGATTTCCACGAAATGCAAAAACTCTACTAAAGAGGAGGGTACTTTTTTTGTAATAACCTGGGTCCCTTGCAAGGCGCTCTTGGAACTACTACCTCACGATATTCTCTATCACCCTCTCTAGTAGAGTTTTTGCCTTTCGTGGAAATCGAATCATGTACCCTTGGATTCAAGTACATGTTCAACTCATTCTCACTACCAATTGAACCCCATGGTACAAAGTTCAATGCCCACGAAAGACAAAAACTCTACTAGAGAGGATAGAAGATCGTGAGGTAGCGGTCAGCGCCTGAGGAGTCCGGGTTGTTACACACTATTATTGCCATTTTGTAACGATGTATGCACACTTTTTTCATCATATAATGAACTAATCATATCAAAACCTTATATCACAATCATTGATTGACAAAAAAGTTAATTATTTCATTACAACAAAAAAAGTTGCAAATACTACAACAAATTATAACAACATGAAAATTACAAACACTATAAAAGTACATTAACTTGTACAATATTTCAAAAATCAACTAAGATATCACAAGTTCCATCTTCAGATTAAAATTTATCTTCCTCGGAACTTCAACCTTCATCTTTGCTTTTTTCTAACTTCGTCAATGTGGAGTTTAATTCTACACATTCCATCTCACACTTTTGGTAACATGCTTAAATATTACAATTGCCTTTCATGTAGTCTCTAATTTCATAATCCCACAAAAATAAGTCACAACTATTTCCATTCCCTGTGTTGCGATATTTCCAGAATTTCCTATTACGGTTTTGAATTGTGTTGGAGACCGGATCTTCATTTCACGATCCATCCACGCATGGGTAAACCTAAAAATCCAACGAAATGTGTGATGCTGAGTTGCTTCTAACTGAGTTGCTTCCAACCAAGTTATCTTACACTCAAAATTGTACTAGGCAGAAGAAGAACGAATTCAGATGAATGGACCCTTAAGAATGAAAACGTGAAGGGAAAGATGGAAGAATAAAAACAAAAAAAACCTTAGGTTGGAGATGAAGAAGAATGCAGCAAAGGAAAATTTATTTTCTTATTTTAATTTTAAATTTTAATATTAAGTGGCAGATTTAATCCAGTCAACTAGCCATAAAACGCTACCTAGAAAGATTCACTTACAGAGCCAACACAATAATAACAATATGGTCTTTGAAGGTAGAATCTAGATTTGGTAAAAGGGGATCATAAAAACTCAGAAAAACTCAGTAGGGGGTAACATATATTAATTTAATCATTACATTTTTAATAAATTAGTTTTATTAACTAATATATGTTTTATTAGGAAATCAAAAGAAAGAGAATTTAACGTTACACCTCCCAAACTAAACCTAAACTAAACCCGACATCCCCAATTTTTATTATTCCAGAATTATCCCGGTGAGATACAGAATTTCTGAATGAAATTTGTGGTACACAGAAAATTTCTTTGAGAAATTTTTTTTTTATAAATTTTCGGTAATGCACTTGAAATTTTTGGTATTTCATAAATTTTAAATTTACCACTAAGGCAACCAAAAATAAGCTTCAATCTCCATTACTCAAACAACAAACTTGCTATCGGTAGAAAATCAAGAGTATGTTTCTGAGTCTCCTTTACTTGAAGAAAAACGCAAGATTATATGCTCCAATAATTTTTTCAAGGTTAATTCTGAAAATTTTCACAATTATAATTAATTATATTTAATTTATTATAGTTATTTTTATTTTTATGATAACAATATTAAAAAAAATAGTTACTGTCAATATGTTTTTAGTTATAAATGTTTATTTCATATATAATTTTAACAATAAAATATAATTTATTTTTATGTCAAACATGAAAATTAAAATAAAGATAATATTATAAAAAAATAAAAGCAAATAATTTATATAAGCATTGATACATTTTAAAAATGTAGGTATGTTAATTTAATAATATTGAATTAATCTACTATCTATCAATTCAAAATCAGAACCAAGCGCTTAGCCTTGAATGACAAACTAATTCATGCAAAGGACGATTTACATTACTAAAAGAAATTTAAGGTAAATCCAACATCACTTATATAGAAGGGATAGAATGGTTATTTGTTCCAAAATGATTTTCATTTAAATTTTTCAATATAATAAAGATTAGCATTTTTCCATATTCTAGACACTAATTTCATTACATAATAAAGGTTATCTTTCTAAAACCACATTCATTATAAAAATAGAAGAAACATTGTTTACAAAATGAAAACTTGCTTTGAATTAGTGGATTTTAGAGAGTAAAGTGACATACATTATTTGTTGCTTGACTTGATGACTTGTGCAGTGCCATCTATTCAAGCTACAATGGCAGCAGATCAAGTATCATCATCCTCTTTCTTCACGTACGATGTATTCATCAGCTTCAATCCCTTAGATACTAGCAATGGTTTCACTGCAAATGTCTCACAAGCTTTCCAAAGAAGGGGAATTAAGACATTCATTGACAACAGAGACGATATCACACCGGACATTTTCAATGCAGTTTTAAACTCCAGATCTTCCGTTATCGTGTTCTCTAAGAACTATGCTTCGTCTTCACGGTGTTTGGAAGAACTTGCTTATATCATTGATAACTTTCACCATGCTACAAGTTTTGTTTTTCCATTTTTCTATCAAGTGGATCCTTCTGATGTGAGAGACATGGGAGGAGCTTATGGAGAAGCATTGGCGAGGCACGAGGAGAGTTTGAAGGATAGTAATAAGGACAAGTTGCTGAAATGGAAGACCGCCCTGTGTCAAGTAGCTAATTTATCTGCCTTTCATCTCCAACATGGGTACTCTAACTCACCAATATTTTTCTCTTGCTTGAACACTAGCACTTAAAACATCAATTATGACTAGGTTTGATAAAAATAACGGTCGATGATAAATTAAATGATAGTTTATAATTTATGATTTATAGTTTATTGTTGATGATTGATGATTGACGAAATATAACTGATAAGATAATTGAAGTGTTTGGTAAAATTAACGGTTCAATTAGTTGATAAATTAAAATGACATAAAATATATTTAATATATAATTTTTTTTTCTTAAAATAAAATAAATTATAAAGGGTAGTAGTGTGTTTTAGATACAATAATAAGGGTAAAAATGAAAGGGAAAAATAATAAGTTATAAGTTAAAATACTATTTTGAAATAGCGTCTGAAAGTAAGTTATATATATGTCAGTAAAATAAATTATAAGTTTGTGATAAAAAAATTATTATCAAATGGATATTTTATTGTCATATAAGTTTATAAGCTCGATCTCATAGAGTACCTTGTTAAACATATATCTTTAATGTCGAGTGTCACTACTATTGAGATTAAAATTCTCTGTGTCGAAACATGTTGCTCGACACAACAGGGTATGTCAAAACTTAGTCTAGTATATGACAAAATGTTTGTTTGATAGCATGATTTCGACTTAGCATACTTTTGTAGTTAACATAATTAGGTATTTTGAGCTTTTGTATTTTGGGATTTGGCTTAGGATAAATATAGGGAGTAACCCTTATTTTGAATTAACCAACTCAAAACTTGTATTCACAAAATTTTGCAATTGCAAAGTGAATAAAGATTTTCCATGATTTAAGGGCAAAGAGTTACTCTACATAAATCGTCTTCTCTTCTCCTTTATTTTGTAAACCCTAATTTTCTTTTCATTATCATTTTATGGTGGTAACAATTTTGTTCATCAAGATTGATTGAAATTCTCCATATATTTTGGTGGATTTCTAACATCTGGTATCAGAAGCTCTGATTGAACTTCTAGGAAAAAAGATCACGATGACAAGAGGCCAGTAATTTCTAATGTGTTGTACATACCAGGCATGCAGAGCAATTTACTCAGTATAAGGCAGTTGGTCTAAAATAATTATAAAGTGATGATCAAAGACAAAATGGTGAGAGTTATTGATGCAAATGAAAGATTAATCTTGAACGCTCATATGTCTCATGATAGAACCTTCAAATTAAACTTAATGTGATGGAGCACAGTGTCTTGCAACTGCAACTAACAGAGATGAATGGATACGACACTATCGACTAAGTCATCCCAAATTCAAATACATTAGAGATTTGAAAAAATATGGTTTTAGGGTTACCAGAAGTCGACATTCCAAATTATGTGTGTGAGAAATGTATGCAGGCAATGTAGCACAAGAATAACTTGAGTAAGGATGTAGGAGGCAAGTCGAAGGAAATTCTTGAAATCATATACTCTGATGTATGTGGTCCTATCCAGGTGGATTCAAATGGAGGTAATAATTACTTTGTTACATTCATAGATGATTTTAGTCAAAAAATATGGACATACCTGATCAAGAAGAAAAGTGAAGTGATCGGGCTATTTGTCAAGTTTAAATATATGGTCGAAAGACAAAGTGGTCGAAAGCTCAAGATTTTGAGGACTGGTGGTGGTGGAGAATGTGTTGAAAGACTTCGACATGTTATGTGAGAAAGAGGGATTGTGTACAAGGTGATTCCTGTAACGCCCCGAATATAATTAATTATTTAATTAAATTATATAAAGAATTGTTTATTGGAATTATCTAAGACGCGTAATTGGATTATTATGTTGTTAGGCGAGTAATTAGTCGGTTAAATCAGAGAAATAATATTATTATAGTGGATTATTATTTGATTAAAAAATTAGATTTGGTGGTGGTGTGAGAAATAATATTGGAGGTATTAATTAGTTGGCTCATTAGACCAAATAATAGTATTATTATTATTATATTGATAGTTGGAATATAAAGAAAATAAGAAGGATTAAGTTTTGTTGGAAGAGGAAAAGAAACCAGTACGTGAGAAGAGGAAGAAAAAGAGGAATAGGCTTTTGGAGGTTAGCCGCCTGGAGAGGAATTGCAGACCGGAAAGCAAAGTCGAATCGACCGAAAATTATGGAGAGACCATCAATCCAAGGTAATGGTGGGGTTCAATCTCAATAATCGAGTTTATGATAAATTATATGTGGGGATAGGGTGTATAATTTCTACCATGGATTAATTGTTGTAGTTATGCTGTGTTGATTGTCCTGGAATCGGATTGTTGTGTTGATAATTATTGTTGTTGTGTTGATTTCATGATACGAGTAGTAATTAATTAGATTGGTATTAATCGTCTCTAGAAAATTTTGGATCGGTGTCTGGTATAAAAGAAATTGGATCGACGTTATTACAGAACCTGAAATTAGAAAAAAAAAATTGAATTCAAGGGAAATTGGTGGTTCCCCGTTTGAAGTCCTGCCGATCGGCAGGGAGGATATGAAGGATTGTGTCGTTTGGCACATGATGTGATGATGATGTGTGGAAAAGATACCTAAGTGTGTCAAAGGACACTTATTACATGTTAGTTCTTCTCTTCTTCTTTTTTGTTTGTGCTTGTAGGTATCTTATTATAAGTTTAATTATAAGTTTCAATGTTAGTTCTTCATAATAAGGTACCTAAGTTTCTGCATTTGATTTACTGCAGAAAGGAAGAACTGAACCATCATGAATATGGTAAGAAGTATGTTGAATGACAAACATTTACCTAAAGAGTTTTGAGATGGAGTTATGTTGACAGCAACATATATTTTTAACAGATGTTTGACGAAGAAGCAATAAGGAATTACTCTAGAAGAATATTGATCTGATGTAAAACCTATTTTAAGTTATCTGAAAGTGTTTGGATCTCTAACACATATACATGTGCCAGATGAGTTGAGAAGAAAAATTGATGACAAATTGAGTCAGATGATCCTTGTAGGATATCATTCGACAAGAGGTTACAAGTAATTAGACCCAGTGGACAAGCTGACTGTGATCAGCAGAGACGTAATCATAGATGAGCTTAATAAATGGGATTGAAAAGAAAATGTCATGAAAGATTCAGTTAGAATCTTTGTGAAGAACCAACCACTAAAGTCGAAAGAGAAGAAGTTCGACAAGAAGAAGTTATAGGCGATGCATGGCCCAAGAAGACCTCAGAAAAAAAGACACATGCCTGAAAGGTTGCAAGATTGCGTGATTACATTAGATGATGTGGTCGCTGATGAAGGTGAGCGGGTACACTATGCTTTTTATGCAGATATCAAATCAATCAATGCAACTGAGGCATTGAAGAATTTGAAGTGGGTGAAAGTAATGAATGAGGAATTGAAGTCCATCAAAGTCAACAACACTTGGTCACTTGTCGAATTGCCTCAAGGAAAGAAGGCAATTGATCAAGTGGGTATACAAGGTAAAGTTGAATCCCAATGGTGAAGTAACTCAACATAAGGTAAGGCTTGTGGCGAAAGAATTTCTTTAGAAAAAGGAATCGACTTCAATGAAGTTTTTGCACCTGTTGCTAGAATCGAATTAATCATGTTGGTTGTTGGTCTAATAGAAATAAACAATTGGCACATATGTCAGATGGACGTGAAATGTGTATTTCTAAATGATCCCTTAAACGAAGAAGTTTATGTTGCACAACCAGTTAGATTTATGAAACATGACGAAGAGAGAAAGTGTACATACTACATAAATCCCTGTATGAACTTGAACAAACTCCAAGAGCTTGAAATAAGAAGATTCATGCATGTATGATAAGTAGATTCATGCAGAAGCCAAAAGTATCACATCTAGAAGCAATGAAGAGGATACTAAGGTATCTCAAAGGAACACTCGAGTACGACATTTTATTTTCTGCAATCGATAAAGGAAAAGAGTGGAAGTTAGTGGAATACACTGACTTAATTTGGCATAGTGATGCTGAGAATCAAAAATCCACAGCTGGCTATGTGTTTATGTTTGGTGGTGCACCAGTTGCTTGGAGTTTGAGAAAAGAACCAATGGTGGCACTATCATCGTGGATGATGATTCTCTTTGTGCATGTCAAACAACATGGATGGTGATTCAGGTCGAAGAAATAACGGGGAAAGATCATGAAAAAATTTACCATGAAGATCGATTACATGTCAGCTATCAATTTGATGAAGAACCCGATAACACATGGTCGAAGCAAGCACATTGAAATGATGTTCCATTATTTTTGTGAGCAGGTAGTAGAATGAAAGATGAACTTGAAACAATGCAGAACTAAGAATCAAATTGTAGACATCATGATAAATTATGTGCAGGTCAAAGTGTTCAGAAGACTAAGAATTATGATGAATATATGTATCTTAGACACAATAAATTATGTGGTGTGTTGAGATTGTAATTTCTTGTATCGAAGCAGGTTGTTCGACAAAACAGAGTGTGTTGAAACTTAGTCTAGTATGTGTTGTGTTTTAAATATACAACAAACCATGTATCACTCTCTTTGGTAAGACATTGTTTTGAGCTTATATGTTATAGCTTATAATTTGTAATTTATAAGTTCATATGACAATTTAGATTTGTTTGATAACAATTTTTTCTTTATAGGTTTATAGCTTATTTTTTAGACGTTATTTTAAATAGCGTTTTAGTTTATAACTTAAAGGTTATCATTTTTATTATTATTTCTCCTTATTATTTTAACAAAAATCAACTTGTATCGCTTATAATATATTTTAATTTAAAATGAAATTATTTTTTTATAAGCAAAATAAAATTATTATATATTAAATATCTTTTACGTTATTTTTTATTTATATATTAGATGAGCAATTAATTATATCAAAACTATTAATCAATTTATCAATGAATTTATCAACTATCAATCTAAACCATTAATTATAAGTTATAAATTATTAATCATAAATTATAAGCTATCGTTTAACTCATTAGACAATTATAAGCTATCAGTTAACTCATAAATGGTTGAAATCAATTATTTCACCCTTTAAATTGACAAGTCACTTACATGCCAAAATCTAAAAGCATGGATGTGAGACTAACTTGTTTCCTTGATCAGAGTTGGATGTGATGAATCTGCTTTTATTACGAATATTGTCAAAGAGGTCTCTGGAAAGCATTATTATGCTCCTTTGGGCAATGAAGATCACCTAGTGGGATTGGACGATCCTTTGGAAGAACTGTGCTGTCTTATGGATATGAAATCTGATAGTGTCCTCAAGATAGGGATATTTGGAACAACTTGTGTTGGTAAAACAACACTAGCTCGAGCAGTTTCTAATAGAATTGCATACCAATTTGAAGGTCATTGTTTTCTTGATGTGAAAGAAGGCGGACTGGTGCACCTACAAAACAGGCTTCTTTTGGATATAGTTGGAAAAGATATTCAGATAGAAAGTGCCCATATAGGTGCTTCATTAATAAAGTACTGGCTCCAACAAAAGAAAGTTCTTTTGATCCTTGATGATGTGGATTCACTTGACATGATTGGTTTGGTTCTGGAAGCAGAATTATCATTACAACTAGGGACAGATAAAATTCAAATCATACACTTGGATCCCCCTTAATTGGAGATGAAGTAATAGAATGGGATGGTGAGGCATTCAAGAAGATGGAAAATCTCAAAACACTTGTCATTAAAAAATGTCATTTTTCCAATGCTCCCAAACATCTCCCATCTAGTTTAAGAGTGTTGCAATGGTGGAATTATCCTTCACAAAAGTTACCATGCGATTTTGATCCAAAACAACTTGACATATTATGGATGTTACCAGACAAGGGCGTCGTACTAGCCCTGCTGACCGAGTTATTCATGGCGTATAAAATTATTTGCAAGGTGAGACTCAAAGGGTGATACTGAGTACTATGTTATTTTCCTTTTATTCTTTTCCCATTCAAAAGCCTTCGATCCTAACCAGACTGACTGACATTTCTAAAGCTTTGCAGACTTATAAGAGGGCTGCTCGTGTTATGTTGCATGCTTCTGTGAGGGTTTTGCAAGCCGAGGTGACTTGGAGACTAGTTGGCATTGTGTCAAGTGTAGTTGGCCTATTATGTTATGCTTTGAGCCCTTCTTTCAATCAATTGATTGGTGGCTGGAACTCTGTCAAGGCTGTTCTTTACACCATGTTTTCTTTGGTTATCGTTGCCACTATATTATTCGGAAAGAAGTCTTCTCTTTCCGCACGGTACGTTCAGTACAAAACCTACATGAAATTTGCAGTTTTAATGATAGTCTCAGTCTACTCATTCTATTATGACAATGCTGTGGCTGGGAAACCTGAAATAATGAGTGTGGTTTCGAATGCTGCGTTAGCTTTGATGTCATTAAGCTTGTCAAAACTGGTTAAGTTTGGATTTGAGATTGGTATATTCTCTTATTTCCTAGGCTGTCTTGTGGTTCAATTATGGACCATCGATAGGAAGCTGATTTTCGTAGCCATAATCTTCGGTTGTCCACTCTTTGTTATGCAATCCTCTTTGGATTCTGAACCAGAAGTCAGCAATGGAAGTCAAGTTATTAATTCAGACTCCCAAATAGTGCTAACTAGTGGAGGCCAAGATATTCATCCAGATTCCCAAACAGTGTTAACTAGTGGAGGCCAAGATATTGATTCCCCTTTAGATGCCACACCATAGGTTGATAATGGTGGTGAACATTGTCAGAAGTAATTCAAAATTCAACATAGTAATTAGCATTTGTGTTTAAGTTGCATTTAGATTTAATTTGAGTTTCATTTTAGTTGATTCGGATGTATAAATTCTGAACTCAAGTTTCAATTTGTAACAAAGTTTTTAGTGTGTAACTATTTTCAGTTTGAAGAGAAAGTTAGTTACAGATTTTTAAGTTTCTCTCTCTTCTCTTTTCTTCCGTCATCTTCTTCATTTTTGTGCTCCAACAATTGGTATCTAGTGTTCTGTTTCGATTCACAGGGAAACACGAGTGTACGTGAGACGTGTGTGATTGATTTGATTTCTTGAATTTGTGTTGAATTTACGATCGAAATCGAAACAAAATCACATTTCTTGATTCTGAGAGATTGGGAAACACGAGTGTTGGAGATATTTTGAGTGAATTTGCACCAAAACGAAGATGAACAGCCGAAATGGTAGCTTGAACACAAAGCTTCCAGTATTTGATAGAAAAAAACTAGAATCAATGGATGATTCAAATGCGTGAATTATTTGGTGATCGAGATGTTCTTGATCTCGTCAATGACAGTTACACGTCAGTTGTAGCAGATGCAATGAAGCACAAAGAAACACATAAAGAGAAACGAGGAAAAAGGATCAGAAGGCGTTATTCTATATCCATTAGTGTGTCAATGTGAATATTGTAACACCCTATTCTCCGGCGATTAATAATATAAAATCAGAGTAGTCTGAAACTTGCCAAAAATAAAGAAAATCAATCTTTCAAAATGAGAGATCTAGAAACCATGTTTTGAGAGAAAAAAATCTTCTCCATTGATTGATTCACAAATGATGCACAAGATTGTTTGAGTAGCAAGGTACGTGTGAATAGTTAGCTATGGTGAGTCTGCTACACGGTAACATAGTCTCTAACAAATTCTTAACCACTATAACAAACTTTTAACCACCTAACTAACAAATAACTACTTAAGAGGCTTGGGTAACAATCACCTTAGTGTTATTTCACTCTTTGTTCTCAACTATTTTGTTTCTGGTTCTCAAAAAAACATATGATAACTGTAACACCCAAAATCTACCCGGTAATTATAATTAAAATTAGAGTTTCAAAATTTCCACAAATATTAGGCATTACATTATCAACTTGAAAACCAACAACATAATATCTTCACAGAACAGATACATAGCACTTAATAATTCATAGAACTCATAGCAATTTATTAGTCTTCAAAATACTTCAACTTTATTTAATAACTACGCAGCGGATTCATAATTTTTGAAAACTTCAAAAGAAACATAGCATCTTTTAAACAACTTAATTCAAAGGAAAACAACTTCTTCAAATCACAACTTAAGTTCAACTGAAAAGAAGACAACATAAAACAATTAAGTGTTCATTCCCCCGAGTGCTGTGTATCAGAGCGATGACACCGACACACTACTAAGTCTTTACTCCTCGTTACCTGCACGTTACCAGTATAAAGGCAACGACGAAACAAATAAAGGGTGAGATATCTACCAATATAAATAAGCGTATGATGAATAATATATTAGAATTAAATCATACAAAAATTCTCAATTCGTAGTTATAACATCAATAATCAATTCACTTCACAACTACAACCTCATTAATCAATTCACTTCACAACATTCAATTTATGTCAATTCAAATGAGACGCAACAATGCATATGCATGTGGTATCAGCAGAGCTTCAGCTCCCTTCACTATTGCCAATTAATAGAGGCACAAGGCATAAGTCTTCTTCACAATTCCGCCAATACAGGCCTTCACAACGATGCAAATGTAATGCAACACTAACAACATGCAACAACAACATAAATTCACTTCACGAGGCATACGCCTATATCACAGATATTACCAAATATTAGAGGTAATTATCGTCACTAAAAACACCTTGCAACTTCGCATAAATAACAATAATATACAGTAACATATTTCTCGCCAATAATTCACAAACAATTCAACAACACGATACATTCAACACAATTTCAACAAAATAAAACAATCGTAATCACCTACTAAAATATACGAACCGTCCCGACAATTTTCAATTAATTACGGACAATTAATTATACCGCTTAATTTACTAACTCGGTTAATTCGGTATTGGTTTTACTATTCTTCCATAGCCTATCCATTCTGAAATTAAATTATAAATACCAGTACTATAAATTTCTACCTCTAACTTTACTATCATCAAATTTTGCTGGTACTGCTATCTTATGATTTTGCTAAAGGCATCATTGCTGCTAAAATAACTAAATTCATGTTACTTTATTTCTACTGCTATTTTAAATTAACCTGCTAAATCATTTATCTACTGTTCCTGTTATTGATTTGTTAATACATATACTGCTAATTTTCTACTGTCATTTAATTATTAATAATTTTTCTATTGTTACTTCGAAAATTAAAACTTGTTGAATACTAACCACTTCTTCCACTGCTACCAACTACTCACTAATATACCTTTCTACTAAATTGTCTTCTACCAATATTTGTTATTAATTACTTATCCATGTGTCCTTACTTTTTACTAACACCATGGCCACTAATTACTAATAAAAGTATAGAAAGCAAGGGTAGTGTAAACTGTACCAGGGAAACAAGAAAAAATGAAACAAAATTGTCCCAAGAGGGGGTGAGGCTCCCACCTCACAATACCATGTGTCCCCCACCTTCTACAAGGGAATCCTTCTGGAGGCAATATCAGAAGTCTCTGCTTCTGACCATCACTTCTACTTCTGACCATCAGAACTTCTGACCATCGCTTCTACTTCTGACCATCATAACTTCTGACTGATGTATCATTGTTACTACTATTTAATAATACTTCGTTATTTACTTCCACTATATTTTATTGCTAACTCTCTCGCTACATGTACAATCCTTTTAATTGTATAAGAGCTACTAAATTATTTAAATAGGATATAGGCCTTGCTATAATAATTAGACTAACTAATTAATTAACTTAAGTTATCTAATTAACTTAATTATTTAATTCTTATATTATTAAACTATTATTATACCAATACTTCTATTACTGAGTTAGGTTGATTTCTACCCATATGCTATAGTATGCCAAGTACTAACTGACACACACAGTATCACAAAACAAATAAAAGGCAAAAATATGAGTGTGCCCCACGATAGACCTTTTCCAAGTATCCAGATGCCGATCAGCACCCCCCATTTTCCCAGCCATATCGTTCGGTAGGCATAGTATGCCCCTCTGCACACTTGTCCAAAATGTGTCGTTCAACACTCCTATGTGACAGTTGGTACGACGCGAGTTTCAGTGATTTCTTTTTGTTAACATTGTTTCTATTCCAGAACAATATATAATTACAATAACATAATTTTTCTCAACGACAACAACTTTACAGAAACAATTTTCTACAACCAATTTATCGATTGAATTTTTTGCAACTTTATAAAAAAATAGAACATTGCAGTAGCAACAAAACAACAACTTTTCACACAGAATCAAACATACACACACGATAATTTCAAATAAACCAATCCCCACATACCATCCATCATAAACCTAGTTATAGAGTTAGAACCCCACCCCTTACCCGGATTCAAAGGCAGTTCAACTCCCGATCGAAATCTTAATCTCCGGTTCTGGCACTTCTCGTATCCTCTCTTCCAAACCCTCGTGCTTCCTAATTCCTTGTTCTTGTTTTCTTTTCTTTTCTACGTGAAAACCTAATTCCTATTACTACTACTATTATATAAAACCTAATATTTTATCATTAATTAATAAATCAATTATTACTTCTCCTATGAATTCTTATTGGGCCAATTTTACACCTCATTTCTAATACTTCTAACACCAAATAGATCCAGCTAAATAACTTATTAATCTATACTTATTTCTAATATTATTTCCAATAATATTCTACAACTAAAATTAATTCATCACTAAATTAATTCTAACTTCTGATAATCCACTTAATCAATTCGGCTATAATTTAATTAAATAATTAATTAAATTTCCGGGCATTACAACTCTCCCCCACTTAGAATATTTTCATCCTTGAAAATTTATCCGACACAACCATTCTTGACTTCTCTCTACATCTAACCCTCCGACATAACCACAACTTACAATAATTAAAATCCAATGCACACATAAAATTCTCTTCAACTCAATCATCATCAATCATAACAATCAACAGAGTTAGATCCATGAAAACATACCTCTGGTATCTCTGTCCGTTAGAGTTTTAACCAACGCAAACACCTTCGCACCAGGCGCTTTCTTCAGCTTCTGACATTGAGTACTAATATGGCCTTCCTCACCACAATTGAAACAGACATCTGCCTTATGCCTACACTCAGGAGCTGCATGTCCAACCTTGCCACAACGAAAACACCTCTTTACATCAGTAGCAGTGCACACATTACTCTTGTGACCAGGTTTCCCACACTTGAAACAAGTCACACTAGCAGGAGCGTCTCCCTAACTAGTTCTCTGGCCCTTAGCAACTTCTTGTTTTCCCTTACCAGCCGGAGCATCATACGGCTTACCGCGATTCTGATTCTTGCTCCTCCTCTCATTAACTATCTTGTAATGAGCATTGTTATCCTCCTCAAAAATTCTAAAACTATCCACCAAATCAGAGAAAACACGAATCTTCTGATACCCAATCGCCTTCTTGATCTCAGAGCGCAACCCATTCTCAAACTTGATGCACTTCGAGAACTCAGCAATTTCCGCACTATAATGCGGATAGAACTTAGCCAACTCTACAAACTTTGCAGCGTACTCAGTAACAGACATATTACCCTGCTTCAGTTCAAGGAATACAATTTCCTTCTTACCCCGAAAATCTTCAGGATAATACTTTCTCAGAAATTCCTTACGGAACACAACCCAAGTGACCTCTTCACCAGAAGTATCCAATCTCTGATGCATTTCTAACCACCAGTCCTCAGCCTCACTTACTAACATATGAGTTCCATATCGGACCTTCTACGCTGTAGTACAATTCATCATGCGAAAGATCCTCTCGATTTCTTTCAACCATTCCAAAGCCCCATCGGGATCATGCTTGCCCTTGAACACCGGCAGATTCTCCTCTGGAAAGTTGCCAAACTTTGGGATCCAGCATCTCTGCCCGTATTCGATTGATTCTCCATAGCACGAGTCATTGCTTCCAAAGGCAACAATTGCGACATCGTTCTTCCACCATTTCAACTAAGCACTACAACATAAACAATCGGATAAAAGTAATTAACAATACTTGATTGTTAACAACACAACAACCTGGCCGGACCGACCGACCTGCTCTGATACCACTAATGTAACACCCCAAATCTACCTTGTAATTATAATTAAAATAAGAGTTTCAAAATTTCCACAAACATGAGGCATTACATTATAAACTTGAAAACCAACAACATAATATCTTCACAGAACAGATACATAGCACTTAATAATTCATAGAACTCATAACAATTTATTAGTCTTCAAAATACTTCAACTTTATTTAATAACTACGCAGCAGATTCATAATTTTTGAAAACTTCAAAAGAAACATAGCATCTTTTAAACAACTTAATTCAAAGGAAAACAACTTCTTGAAATCACAACTTAAGTTCAACGAAAAGACAACATAAAACAATTAAGTGTTCATTACCCACGAGTGTTACGTATCATAGCGATGACGACACGCTACTAAGTCTTTACTCCTTGTTACCTACGTTACGGTATAAAGGCAGCGGAGAAACAAACAAAGAGTGTGATATCTACCAATATAAATAAGTGTATGATGAATAATATATTAGAATTAAATCATACAAAAATTATCAATTCGCAGTTACAACATCAATAATCAATTCACTTCACAACTACAACCTCATTAATCAATTCACAACATTAAATTTATGTCAATTCAAATGAGACGCAACAATGCATATGCATGTGGTACCAACAGAGCTTGAGCTCCCTTCACTATTGCCAATTAATAGAGGCACGAGGCATAATCCTTCTTCACAATTCCGCCAATACGGGCCTTCACAAGGATGCAAATGTAATGCAACACTAACAACATGCAACAACAACATAAATTCACTTCACGAGGCATACACCTATATCACTGATATTACCAAATATTAGAGGTAATTATCGTCACTAAAAACACCCTGCAACTTCGCATAAATAACAACAATATACAGTAACATATTTCTCGCCAATAATTCACAAACAATTCAACAACACGATACATTCAACACAATTTCAACAAAATAAAACAATCGTAATCACCTACTAAAATATACGAACCATCCCGACAATTTTCAATTAATTACGGACAACTAATTATACCGCTTAATTTACTAACTCGGTTAATTCGGTACTGGTTTTACTATTCTTCCATAGCCTATCCATTCTGAAATTAAATTATAAATACCAGTACTATAAATATCTACCTCTAACTTTACTATCATCAAATTTTCTTTGTCTGCTATCTTATGATTACGCTAAAGGCATCATTCTGCTAAAATAACTAAATTCATGTTACTTTATTTCTCTGCTATTTTAAATTAACCGCTAAATCATTTATCTATTGTTTCATTATTGATTTGTTAATACATATCTGCTAATTTTTCTTGTCATTTAATTATTAATAATTTTCTATTGTTACTTGACATTTAAAACTTGTTGAATACTAACCACTTCTTCCATGCTACCAACTACTCACTAATATACCTTTCTACTAAATTATCTTCTACCAATATTTGTTATTAATTAGTTATCCATGTGTCCTTACTTTTACTAACACCATGGCCACTAATTACTAATAAAAGTATAGAAAGCAAGGGTAGTGTAAACTGCAGGAAACAAGAAAAACGAAACAAAATTGTCCCAAGAGGGGTGAGACATCCACCTCACAATACCATGTGGCCCCACCTTCTACAAGGGAATCCTTCAGGCAATATCGAAGTCTCGCTTCGACCATCGAACTTCGACCATCGCTTCTACTAACGATCGCTTCAACTAATGTATCACTGTTACTACTATTTAATAATACTCTATTATTTACTTCCATTATATTTTATTGTTAACTCTACTGCTACATGTACACGTACAATCCTTTTAATTGCATAAGAAGTACTAAATTATTTAAATAGGATATAGCCGCCTTGTTGTAATAATTAGACTAACTAATTAATTAACTTAAGTTATCTAATTAACTTAATTATTTAATTCTTATATTATTAAACTATTATTGTACCAATACTTCTATTATTGAATTAGGTTGATTTCTACCCATATGTTATAGTATGCCAAGTACTAACAGACACACACAGTATCACAAAACAAATAAAAAGGCAAGAAATATGAGTGTGCCCCACGCAGACTCTTTCCAAGTATCCAGGTGTCGATCAGCACCCCCCATTCTTCTATCCATGTCGTTCGGTAGGCATAGTGTGCCCTATGCACACTTGTCCAAAATATGTCGTTCAACACTCCTGTGATGGTTAGTGCAGACGCGAGTTTCTGTGATTTCTTTTTGTTAACATTGTTTCTATTCCAGAACAATATATAATTACAATAACATAATTTTTCTCAGCGACAACAACTTTACAAAAACAATTTTCAACAACCAATTTATCGTTTGCATTTCTGCAACTTTATAAAAAAAAATGCAACATTGCAGTAGCAACAAAACAACAACTTTTCACACAGAATCAAACATACACACACGATAATTTCAAATAAACCAATCCCCACATACCATCCATCATAAACCTAGTTATAGAGTTAGAACCTCACCCCTTACCTGGATTCAAAGACAGTTCAACTCCCGATCGAAATCTTAATCTCCGGTTCTGGCACTTCTCGTATCCTCTCTTCCAAACCCTCTTTCCAATTCCTTGTTCTTGTTTTGTTTTCTTTTCTACGTGAAAACCTAATTCCTATTACTACTAGTATATAAAACCTAATATTTTATCATTAATTAATAAATCAATTATTACTTCTCCCATGAATTCTTATTGGACCAATTCTACACCTCCTTTCTAATACTTCTAACACCAAATAGATCCAGCTAAATAACTTATTAATCTATACTTATTTCTAATATTATTTTCAATAATATTCTACAACTAAAATTAATTCATCACTAAATTAATTCCAACTTCCGATAATCCATTTAATCAATTCGGCTATAATTTAATTAAATAATTAACTAAATTTCTGGGCGTTACAATAACTATGACAACTATAGAACATCATTGCTAGAATATACCTTTTAGAACTATCAATTATAACTTCCAAATAATTTTTTTTATTTTTAATTTAAGTCCTCAAAATAGGATGTTCAAAATCAAATCAACCCAATAAAAAATTACAAAGCAAACCAAATCAAATCCAAATCGCAAAAAATCGCATTTGATTCAGATTAGTTTGGAACATCTTTTAAAAAAATCATATGGTTCGATTCGGTTTGTGGTTTATATTTTGCAAACCGAACCAAACCAAACTAAATCAAATTGAATTATGTTACAACCTAAATTTTACTTAATTCATCTAACCCAAACATAAATCTATTATATATTAGCCTTATGATTCGAACAATTTTCTCATCCTTACACTTATGGTTTAAGTTTCATCTTCTTAAATTTCTACTAACATTATTGCCATCTTCACCACTTACATTTTGGCTCTTCTTCTTTAATCTCTACTCTCTTATATTCTTTCTTTTCCACCTTCTCATTTTATACAAATGTTTTCTCTTTCAATTTTGTTTTATCGCATATTTTTATCTCTAATCTCTCATCACTTATGTTATGTCTTTATCATCTTCACTAATCTCTTATCTCTTCTATTATTTTTGTTTCATTATAATATTTTTGATATTGTTTTATGTTATTATTTCATGTTTATTATTTTACTTTTATGCGGTATAATTTTTACATATTAAATGAGATGTTGTTGTCTAAATATGACGAGTTTTGTTGTTATTAGATAGTGTATGAATGATCAAATACAAAATTATGTTGTCATCCATGTATATATAACTCAACAAAATATTTGTAAGAAATCAAATCAATCGAACCGAACCAAATCGCATTGGTTCGGTTTAGTTTTTTTTCTAAAAGTCAACTAAACTGCACACCGTTTTCTCTCGCAGTTCAGATGAATTTTTGCATCAAAACCACCCAAAACACACCGCAAACACTCCCATCTCAAAATAATACTTAATAAAATAAATTTGGTTTTGAATAAAAGCTAAAAACCATTTTGTGAAACAAAATTAAGAAAAACACCATTATTTTGTTTTGAACCCTCAAAATCCCGCCGAACGGAACCTAACCGAATCATACATACATATTAGAATCATCGTACAGTATATAGTCAAACATAGACAATACATGTTACGTCGTACCTACCGTGTCTCGTCGTTTCATCTTCCAAGTCTCAAAATGAACCTCACAAACAAACTAACATTTTCCCATATTTTCCAAAAATGTTCCAACCTTAAAGCTCTGAAACCTGGCAAACAAGCTCATTCACAGATGATAGTAACTGGGTTTGTTCCCACCATATTTGTTTCCAACTGTTTGCTTCAGTTATACTGCAAATGTTCAAATATGAATTACGCGTTCAACGTGTTCGACAGAATGTTTCAACGGGATGTGATTTCTTGGAACACTATGATATTTGGCTATGCTGGAGTTGGAAACATGGGGTTTGCGCAGTTTTTGTTTGATTCGATGCCAGAGAGAGATGTTGTTTCGTGGAACACTTTGCTTTCGTGTTATTTGCAAAATGGGATTCATCGAAAATCGATTGAGGTTTTTGTCAAGATGAGATTGTTGAATATTTCTCATGATTATGCTAGTTTTGCTGTTGTTTTGAAAGCGTGTAGTGGTATTGAAGATTATTGTTTAGGACTTCAGGTTCATTGTATTGCGATTCAGATGGGTTTCGAGTGATGTAATGTGGGTACTGCTCTGGTGGATTTGTATTCAACATGTAAGAAACTTGATCATGCTTTTAAGGTTTTTTATGCGATGCCGGAGAGGAATTCGGTGTGTTGGAGTGCTGTAATTGCAGGCTATGTTCGAAATGATCGGTTTATTGAGGGATTGAAATTGTATACGGATATGCTGAAAGAAGGTATAGGGGTGAGTCAATCGACCTTTGCTAGTGCGTTTAGGGCGTGTGCCGGATTATCTGCTTTTGAATTTGGCACACAGTTGCATGCTTATGCTCTAAAGACTAATTTTGGATATGATAGTATAGTCGGAACTGCTACGTTAGATATGTATGCTAAATGTGACAGAATGTTTGAAGCTCGAAAGGTATTTAACACATTCCCTAACCCTACTCGGCAATCTCATAACGCCATTATTGTTGGATATGCACGACAAGATCAAGGTCTTGAAGCGTTGAAGATTTTTCAGTCTTTACAGAAGTCTTATCTTGGGTTCGTGAAATTAGTTTGTCTGGTGCTTTGACTGCATGTTCAGCGATCAAAGGCTATTTGGAAGGGATTCAACTGCATGGATTAGCGGTCAAATGTGGTTTGGAGTTTAATATCTGTGTTGCGAATACCATTTTAGACATGTATGCAAAATGTGGAGCATTGATGGAAGCTTGTTTGATATTTGATGATATGGAAAGAAAGGATGCTGTGTCTTGGAATGCTATCATTGCCGCTCACGAGCAAAATGAACGAGTAGAAGAAACGCTTTCACTCTTTGTTTTGATGTTGCGGTCAACTATGGAACCCGATGATTTTACTTTCGGCAGTGTTGTAAAGGCATGTGCGGTCAGAAAGCTTTGAACTATGGTATGGAGATCCATGGAAGAGTTATTAAGTCGGGAATGGGATTAGATTGGTTTGTTGGAAGTGCCATGATTGATATGTATTGCAAGTGTGGAATGCTAGTGGAGGCAGAAAAGATTCATGAGAGATTGGAAGAGCAAACAACTGTTTCTTGGAATTCAATAATTTGGTTTCTCGTTGCAAAAGCAAGGTGAAAATGCGTTGAGGTATTTTTCTCATATGCTACAAGTCGGTGTAATACCCGACAACTTCACATATTTCTACGATACTCGATATTTGCGCTAATTTGGCTACCGTCGAACTTGGAAAGCAGATTCATGGACAAATTTTAAAGCTACAGTTGCATTCAGATGTGTATATAGCGAGCACTATTGTAGACATGTATTCAAAATGTGGAAATATGCAGGATTCGCGTGTAATGTTTGAGAAGGCGCCTAAGCGGGACTACGTGACTTGGAGCGCCATGATTTGTGCATACGCATACCATGGACTTGGAGAAGATGCCATTAAATTATTCGAGGATATGCAGCTTCAGAATGTGAAACCAAACCATACAATTTTTATTTCAGTCCTCAGAGCTTGTGCACATATGGGTTTTGTAGATAGAGGGCTACATTACTTTCGGAAAATGCGAAGTGAATACGGTTTAGAACCCCAGATGGAGCATTATTCATGTATGGTAGATCTATTAGGTAGGTCAGGCCAAGTAAATGAAGCTTTGAAGCTTATCGAAAGCATGCCTTTTGAAGCTGACGATGTAATATGGAGAACTTTACTCGGTATATGCAAGTTGCAAGGGAATGTCGAGTTGCAGAAAAAGCAGCTGATTCTTTATTGCAGTTGGACCCCCAAGATTCTTCTGCTTACGTTCTTTTATCGAATGTATATGCTATTGCAGGAATTTGGGGCGAGGTTGCGAAAATAAGAAGTTTAATGAAGAATTATAAGTTAAAGAAGGAGCCAGGATGTAGCTGGATTGAGATAAGAGACGAGGTGCACGCGTTTCTTGTCGGGGACAAACATCCAAGATCTGAGGAGATATATGAGCAAACTCATTTGCTTGTGGATGAGATGAAGTGGGATGGATATGTTCCTGATATTGATGATTTCCTGCTAGATGAGTGTACCATGGAAATCTGTCTCACCAAGGAATAACTTAGTGAGTGAACTAGACTGAAAAACTCAGGCAACCTACCACTGAGATTTGAGTTATGTCTCAAATTCAGAAATTTCAATTCTGGAAGATGAAATACTCCCACTGGAAATTCGCCATACAACTCAGAATGACAGAATCCATAAGAGATAGTGCTTGCGACGAAGAAAGATTTGTGATTATGTCGGATAAAGTAAATGAAATTGTCACAAAGTTGAGGTGCATCTCAAGTTTTGTTGAGTTTTTAATTATGCTTCTAAGACAGGTTTTGTTTGAGTTGCAACATATTGACTGCACTATTTTCATGAAATGTTGTAGCATAGAGGCTTAGATCAAGAGACAACAACTTGGACAACTGTGAAACTTGTGGTGGAATATCGCCAAAAGGAACTGTGTGAGAAAGATTCAGATATATTAGTTGTGAAAGCTCACCTATCTTAGGTGGTATTTGAGAGTAATTGAAGTCATTGTCTGAACAATCGGGATGTCGAAGGTGTACGAGGCGAAAGAGTGATATTTCCATCCATTGTACCATGGAGTTGGCTGCTTCTGAGATTAAAGTGAATCATATGATGATCTGTATGTTCATCACATTTAATGTCATCCCATGAATCAGCATTCAGTGCTTGCATTCCAAGATGCTGTTTAGGGTAACTCAGAGGATTGACCGAAGCAGACTTATTGATGATAAATCCTTTCTTAAATTGAAACAAGGTGTGACTTTCACCTTCATGACACTTTGGGTGAGTTAAAGGAAATGATGTAGTAAATGTGAAAGACAAGAGTGAATAAAGGAAAAGAAATTTTACTAACAAAACATTTTTCAAATTATTATTGATGTTTTATGTCAATGTCGTATTCGAAGTGTCCGTGCTTCATATCTAATATTTTATTCACCCGATTGTTTTGATTCTCTGGTTACTTGTATATGACATTTCTTTTTAAAATTATTTTTACTGTTATAGGGTGTTGCAAGGAGATAAATACTCCTAATAGAAACATGTTAGAAAGGAAAAGAATAATATATGCCACAAAAGAAGAAAATACTATTGGAACAAAATTTGATTACTACACAATACTTTTCATTAATACCTACAATGTCAATGGATTTTCATTCTATTCCACAAATAGTTTCTTGCCTTATCCAAAAGCAAAGCAAAAACTCCTGATGACAATCAACTCATGGACTGTCATCAAAATTCATTTCAAGTCCTTGGAAATACAGAAAGGTCGCAACTGAAATCACGATAACAAGCAATGATATTAATAAGGACTTAAAGGAAAGAACTCCTGCATCTATTCTCCTCACAGTCCCAACATCTGATGTAGAATCCAACGTTACTTCATCATTATTTGCGGATGAAGTTTTGAATGACTTGTTTTCCTGGAAAAGATAAATAGGAACAGCAATTAGAACTTTGCTCTGTCCATACTTCTCTTCAGTTATTACATTTATCTATCAGAAATTGCAGAAAGTATTCTATATTTTCAGGGTGTTTATTCCAATAAAAATGTGCCCCTCGTTGTTAAGGGTGGCTTAAGAACTAAAATAAAGCACAATTAAGATAAAATCAAATAGTATCAAGGCTAATAATGATTGAACATTTCACGGAAATGATAAAATGTTATTATAATTTATAATTACTCTGTTGGTATGTAACTAGATCTAAATAATATTTTAGTGGCAGGTGTTTCATTGTGGATCAGAATTCTCCTATGATTCGAATTCCAGAACTAGTTTTTTTAAGTTACCAAGATATATGTACAAAGTTTCCACCTCCATTTAGTGGTGATCAATCTCTGTCGGTGAATCTACTTCATTCATAAGTCAGGGATGGAACCTGCATTGAGATTAACTTTAACTGGGCCTTGGAAGAGACCAACCCATAACGATCGGCCCAAGAGCAATGTAAGAGATCAGAGGATAAGTTGGGCGGGCGTGACGTGAGGGATCATGTGATCACCCGACCCGAACCAATCCATTTGGCCAAGGGCACCCGTCCAAACAGGAGTTATTGAGTGGTAATGGTCTTATTACGTGGCAGACCACGCGTCCTTATGAAAGGGCCATTATTAACATATGCCCTTAAAAGTAACTAATCTTATGGATCTCGTAAAAATAACACATTTACAAAATTAACCTTGTATGATATTTATTGTTGATTCCTCTCATCATAATTGGTTGTTAGCTTTAATAACGGTAGTTCAAAGTTGCTTATATTTTATACCGGAGGAAGTAATTTAGCTCAGTTTCTATCTTAGTTGTAGAGTGAGGAGGAGGAAGTCTACATAGTTCAAAATCTGAGGTATTGGTTTAACAAAAATTGTAATTTATACTATTAATAGGCCAGCCGACTTTAATGCAGACAATCTTTTTAGAACATGTATAAGTCTAAGAGAATGGGTTAAAAGAGCATACATCTTTAAGCCAACTAATATCGTATGTTAACTACTAAGAAGATTCTCGCATATCGGAAACGTATACAAATATAAAACATGTTGATAAAATCTAAAGTGCCAACCTCGTGCTCAGAAGACAAAGTCGCATTAGCTTCTTGAGAAGGATCCTTATATGCCTGCTTCAGCTTCACCACCAAAATTTTGTTCTCGCTTGCTAAGGAGGATAACTGCAAATAAAGGACGGAAATTATCATTCTATGCAAATCCCTCCAACACACAAATTATCATTCTATGCAGATTTATGAGCAAAAGATACTCAAATTAAACATTATGTAGTTCAGAGATATCAGTGCAGGTCGGTATGGGAGTAGTATAATGTAGTGGACTGAAACGAGATTTCAAAAGCTTGATCTTACCTTCTTATTAAGATGCTCTCTCTCCAATGCTAGTTGTGTCACCAAACTTTTGAAAACTTTGGTTCGCTTTCCAATATCCTTTGCAGTTGCCCTTTTCGCTTCCTCCGCTTGGCGCGATCCCTCAAAGTATTCAATCGATTCCTCAAGAAACTTATTTCCTCGTTTAAATCCGCATTAGATTCAGATAATATGATACACTTCTCCTCTGCACTGTCAGCTAAACTCTCAGCTTTAGAAACCTTTGACTTTAGATCTTTTATTCGTGTTTCATATCTTCGATTGTGTAATACAACATCTTTTGCTTTTCTTGACTAGCTTCGGCAGACGCTACTGCATTCTGCAGCTTTAAATCATACTCCTTTAGCTGCCTCTCAAGTAACTCTACACTCTCGGATGTTATACCACCATCTTTTAAAAGAGCCAGCTCCTTTGTGAGTTCTTCATTAGTTTCCGTCAAGACTTTGCACTGAACTTCTGCTGCATTAGCCGGTTTTCTGCATTTGATCGTTTTCTTTCAGTTCAATGATAACGTTATCCATGTCTCTAATTTGGGAACATGTAACATTATACTGTTGTTGATATTCATCGGCAGAGGCTTTCACATTCACTAACTGGCGTTCAGTTTCTTGTAGCTGCTTCTCAAGTGAACACACCTTGTCACTTAAATAGACAACTTCAAAATCTCCATTTGTCTTGCTTTCGGATATCTTAGCGTCCCTACTTTTCAATTGTTGTATAGAAGTTTCCAATTTAGCCGTAAGCTCAGATTCATTTTTCTTAAACCGATCAAATTGAACTGAGAAATCTTGAGTTTAGCCAACAATTCATTTGAAATTCCCTTCAGGATCTCACGGGCGTTGTCTGCTTCAGACCATCTTTCCCAAACTTCAATTGCTTCTTCCTCTGTTTGAATTAGCCCGTCTTCTAAAGAAGCGATCCTTTGTTTTAGTTTTTCTTCAATTTTCTTGGTCGTTGAAATTCTTCTCGAGATCTATTTCATTTGCCAGAGATTTCTCAAGCATCCTCAAAGTTGTTTGAATGTTCATCGTGTTGCTTACATCCAAATCTCGATTATCCTCTTGGACATTTCCACCCTCTTCAACATTACCTGTCGTCATTGAAAATCCCACCGATAAAAAAGGACAAGAAATATTTATTAGAAAGAGAAAATATGACATACATTGGCAGCGTAAAATTATTTACACCGACAATCAACCACAACACAACTCTCCAACACAACAAAGAATTACATAGCTGCAAATCTTAGCTTAAAGTATAATCAATTCTGGAAAGCATAATCAATTCTACTCGAGAGCAACCAAACATGTCATAATCAGTTCTACACATCCCAAATCAATTCTAAGTGTTCCAACCGTAACATACACGTCAAAATTAAAGTAGACCCCACAAATAAATAAATACATAAATCAATCAAATGGAAAAGGCAAGATCATGAACAGATAAAAAACAAGCAACATAATCAATGCGCAAATAAAAACAATAACTACATGAATAAATCCCAATCATTAAGATCCTCAACTTACCATTCTCCTCCTTCTTCTCAGAAGCAAAAAGCCTATGAAAACTAACAGATTGTTTCTTAATCTCATAAAACTGCTCCTCAGACATCTTCAAACTTTCTTCACATTCAACCAACCTATCTTCCCAATCACCAAAACGAAACCCTCTCCGTAGCCTCAGAAATCCCAGCATAAAGAGTATCCAAAACCAAACCCAAATCTTTAACCTCAGAATCCAACACCCCACATAACAAATCAAATTCAAAACCCTTTAAAACACAACCCACATCCATATTCTCTTCACCCATAACAAGTAAACCCTCAAATTCAGCTTCCAAAGTCTCCAAATTCATCATGAAAATACTCAAGTTTGAAACTTTCTCAGAGAAACAAGCTACACTCATTTCCAAATCACCAATAACGTCTACATCAGCTGAAACCCCTCCAACATTAACATCAACATCACCACTATTATCATCAGTACTTTGAGTTTCCATTGTTCTAATCTTAAAAATTAAAACTTTAACTATAGTTCTTCAAGAACCTGAAGAAAACTCAAAAAAAATCATCAAAATGCAAAATTGATTTGAAGAAACCATGGAAATTAGGGAAATTGGGGAAATTACGAAAATTGAAGGGAATGGGATCATACCAATTGAAAATTGAGGAATTTGAAGATCGAAAATTCGGTTGATTTTCGGATCCGTTGGATTGATGAAAACGGTTGTGACCTAACTGAAAACTGATTCAGAGAACAACTACACTTGAAACGCGGCGTTTTGGGTGTAAAGTGGTGTTTCTTTTGCTTGACACGTGTCCCTTCTTTACTTTGGTAAACAAGTGTCTAGATTTCTGAAATTTATATTTATTTATCTTTTGCTAACAAGATCTAAATTTAAGAAAGGTTTAAATGCATTTTAGCATTTAGTTTTTATCAGAAAGTCAGTGAGTCTTGTCCCTTTATTTAATATGTCTTGGAATTTACTTGACCTACCATCCATTTTAACTGTTGTATCATATTTTTTTAATGAGGTGGTATTATTTTAGCTTAATCAATATCATCATGTGAGTATATTTTATTAATTAATTCAATATTATAAACTATAAAATATTGAACATATAATATTATTTTAATTATATTAAAATTAATAATAATCTTTCAACTTCTTTATAATTGATTCTAATCTCTTTTCATTCACTATTGGGTCTTAAATTGTGTTTTCATTTACCTTTATTTTCAAGTTCAACTTCAAATCAGAACGTGGGTTGCAAAGACTAAAGTTATTTCAATGAAGATAATGAATCCAGAACATGAAAAGATGAGAAACGATGATGTCAAGTAATGTCTGAGGTATGTTTCTTTGTCCCTTTTGCTATTGTTAGTGGTGCCCTAAGTGTTTGGTCTGTTTATTTATTTTTGATCACGGTTGTTGAGTATTGTTTATGTTAATTTGAAATTATGGTCCTGTGTGTTTGCTTGTGTTAATTTGAAATTGCTTTCGTCGAATATTTATCAGGCCAGCTAAGACTACTAAAGTTAGGTTAAGGATACACCATAAGGGACAACTAGTTTAGGAACCTGTTAAGTGGTATGTTATGGACAAGTTACTAAGATGAACTGGGATAAAGATGTAGATTATATGTCATACATGGAAATTAAAGGTATGATTAAGACTGAGGGCTATGCAAATATTAAGTGCCTGTGGTATTGGAACCCTGCATATAGTTTTGCTCGTGGTCTTAATCCTTTGAACAATGATGAGGATGTTCTGTAATTTTCAAAAGATGTGGTACGATATGATGTAGTTGACATATATGTGGAGCATCAAGTGGAAATTCCTCTGATATTGTTGATGAGGGTGAATTAGTTACTAAGATTGAGGGAGATGATGATGTACAATGTACTAGTTTCAAATATGCAAATAGTGATGTTAACATTAATGATGCTAACATTGATGATACTAACATTGGTGATGATAACATTGATAAAGCTAACATTGATGATGCTAACATTGGTGATGATAATATATGTTCAATAAAGTTGGAAGAACAATACTTGTTTGGGAAAAGGTAATCTGAAAATGAAGAAAATGAAAGGCAGACTTGGAAAGACATGGTGGATATACCTTATAGCCATTGGAGTAGATCACACTTCAAAACTTATTCAAAGTGTGGTTTATAGGTCAACAACATGTGTGAAATATCAATATGGCAATTTGAGCATATAGAAGCTTATTATCACCCTATTGAAAGGCATCAAACATTACATCACAAAGAGGATTGCAAGTTAGAAGAGGAAGATTCAGGGCTACACAGGGTCAATATGTCCTAAACTCCAATTGGTAATTGAGAAGCATAAGAAGGAAGCACAAGTGTAGAGTCCTACATGGCATGGAGATGATGACATGTCCATATTTGGTATGACAAATGGCAATGACACTTACCGTGTTGATCTTAAGAAGGAAACTTGCTCATGTAGGAAGTGAGAATTGATTGCCATACCTTACAACAATGTAATTGCATGCATTTGAAACATCAAGAAAAACCCTGAGGATTATGTTGTTGCATGATATAGATTTGACTAATGAACCACATGTATTTAATATAATTATTGATTGTTATTGTGTGAATTGTTAACTGTTATTGTTGGATTCTGGTTGAAACAAGAAATCAACTTTTATGGGGACTTACTCCCACATTGTGTATCCAACAAATGGACAACAACTGTGGCATGTATATAGGAATATTGTTACAACTTTTTTTTTCGATTTACATCTATATAGATGTCAAATGGAGATGATGATCCATCTATATTCTCTAACTTCAAATAAAAATGAAGGAAATGCTCCAGCAATGAAAATATATCGAAAACATTTTCTCGACTAGCCCATTTTCGAAACAATTTCATGCAACTCATTTCATTCTCATATTTGATAAGCTAAGTAAGCTTTTGAACGTTATTTGAGAATTTACCGGAATAATTGGATTTATCGCAATTATTATAAGAGGCATTTTGAATTAATATGTTATTTGAGTTGATAAGCTGATAATTAGAAAATTAGTCGGTTTAACCAAGAGAAAATATTATCGGTAAATAATAATAGTTTATTAGAAATTAATATTAGAAATAATATTAGTATTAGTAGAATTATTAATTAAATTAGTTGAATTAAGTCGAATTTGTGAGTGAATCGTTAAATTACTGGTCGGATGAAAATTAGTGGAAGAAGAATATTATTATACTTTAATTATTATTTTAGAATTATTAAATTAAATGTAGAAGATTAATTAATTAGAAGGATGAATTAGTATTTTAAGGGTATTAATTAATAAACTCAATTTATAATAGTAATTCACTACTAATATTATTATTAATTATTTAGTAACTTGTAGTAACCATATAAAAGGAAAATAAAAACAAGTAGTATAGAAAAAGAGGAAGAACAACAAGTCACGGGGGAGGAAAAAGGAGAAAAGGAATATGGTTCTAGCGGTGTCCATTGGCTTTCCGGGATTGGCGTTTCCGGTCGATTTTGAACTCCCTTTGATCCACAGGTAAGGGTGAGGTTCGATTACTATAATCAATTATGATAGTTTTATGTTGGGTTTAGGGTTATATAATTATCTTGCTAATTGTGTTTCTGCGATGAAATTATGTTGCTAGAATATGTTGGAATTGTTATGCTATTTACATTTGACATGATCCTTGGGTGTATTATATTACGGAAACTTATAAGCACATGATGTTGGAATGAAAAGCCACAAGATGAGTGAGAGAAGAGGCATTGCCCCACTACTTGTAAGGCAAAAGATGATTGAGAGAGGCGGCATCCAAAATTTGAAGAAAAATTATGTGGGCCCCACCAGCAGGGGCAGGCGCCTCGAGGTCCCAGGGGTGGGCGCCTCACACCTTTCTCTCTCTTTCTGCAGACACGTGGGGTTGAGGGATATGGCATTATGTAGAGTTGTTTGTGACTTAGGAATTAGAAAGTACATGATCACTTGTAGGTATCACTTAGTTTCTATTATATTTCAAGTTAGTAAATGGTGGAAGTAACTTGTACTTTGTAGTGCATATGTATCCATAATACAGGAAAAAATAAAATAGCAGAACATGGAGGTTAATAGCAGAATGTAGTTTAGCAGCAACTAGAAGTAGTAGTAGTATAAAAAATTAATCTAACAGAATAATCTATGAATGAAGAAAAATGAATTATAGTGGTAGAAACAAAATTGACAGCATATATGTAATTAGGTAATATTACTGCAGAAAGTAGAAACAGTGCAGAAAATTAGACAGTTAGTCAAATTAAGCGGTAAAATTAGTTACTCGGAATGGGACCAATTCTGGGAAGTTCGCGTATCGAGTAGTTAAATAAAGTTGTGTTATTTTGTTGAATTTATATCGATTCTTTGGTTGCGGTCTTCATCGAACAAGTTGTTTGTTCGAATTGGAAAATCTTTGAATCATAGGCTTAAATGGCCAAAGTCAAAAGCGAAGTTGATTGTGTTAATTATAAATTGCGTTGTTGTTGCTGTTGGTAATTGTTGTTGAAGTTAAAGTTGATTGTGTTAATTATAAGTTGCATTGTTGTTGAAGTTGTTAATTCTTGTTGAAGCCGAAGTTGATATGTTGATTAAGTTGATCAGTTAATGCATGATTAAGTTCTTTGTTGTTTTAAGTTGTTGTTGATGTTGTGGTATTTATCATACATAGCATTGCATTATTAAGTTGGCTGGATTGATAATCTTTATGTTGGAGCTATGCTCACCCGTTGGCTGGATTAGCCAAGTTGAAAGTTGAAGGCTTATTTATGCCTTGTCGGATGCCTCGATAACTGGCATGATTTTAAGTTGGGAGTTTAATCCAAATGGATCATGCATTTGCATAGTCGAGTCTCATTCGAGTTGCATTTTGAAGTTGTTGTTGATTTTACGTTATTTTGTGGAATGTCGTATTTTGTTGATTGAAGTAGTAATTATTGTATGATTCTTTACCTAATATGAATTATCATACTTTTGCTTATATTTTGGATATCTCACCCTTTATATTTTGTTGGCGTTACCTTTATATTAACGTGCGGTACCTAATCGAAGATTTAGTTCTTTATTAGTTCGAGGTTGGGTAGTCGCTCGATACGTAATGTAACACCCTTCTAAAATACCGAATAATATCAATTATATCAACGATTAATGTCATAATTTATCGAGTTAACACGGAGCAGGATGCCCTGATTAATAAATAAAAGAAACTCCAATAAGCGGTAGCCATACTGCGAGGATCAATATTCGAGATAATTTCAATTAGGACCATGTCTTTACAATGAGAAAAATATCATAGCAAAGCGGAATAATCAATCATTATTATTCAACAAATTTAAAGAGACAATTGAACAATATCTAATTCCTCAACTAACGTTCCCCGTGCAATCTAATCGAGCATGACAACGACCGCGGACTTAAATACTAAGCTCTAGAGCCATCCTCTTGACTCCTCGATTCTAACTTTAATGCGAAATTGTAAAGTAAGGGTGAGACTTCTCATAATTAAAACACATTATAAACTTTCAATCAATAATATATCACAAGCATATTATTTCCCTTGCACAGTTGATTCAACACAACCACATTCATACAAGTCATTATGCATAATCAATGACAACAAAATTGCAACGGAAGACATCCTAACATGTTACAATTCCATGCAAACCAAATCAGGACACGATGCATATGGTACCAACACGTGACAAGTCACCGACGATCCATCATCATGGGATACGGTAACCATCGATTCGTCCATAAACACGGGACACGAATCCGGCCTAACCACCCATCCCTTTCGGGTATCGGTTATCGGCAATCAAGTCAAATTCCGCACAATGGATTAACTTCACCAAAACAATGCATATGCCGCATCACTAGCATGCGACATCGATCTCTATGTACATCGATCTAACATAACCGAATCAAACCAATCAACATGATATTTCAACCAAATCATGCATACAATTAACATCGCATAAACATGCTTTACATCCACACATACCAATACCTCCATCACGAAGGTCCTACTACATATACATCATTATGTGTCAGTCAATAATCATTTATTTGAAATTCGACTCCTTTCCAAAATAATTTCAAGTTTTAGAAAATCTTTTCATTTTATAAGTTAGAGCATTAAATTTGAGAAACAACGTCAAACAGGCTCAAAAGCGGACTTCGGTTTGAAAAGTTATGAATTTTCAAAGTTTAAAAATTTTCAAAAGTTTCGATGGAACCGGTTCCTCACAGGAGAAACAGTTTCCACATTCAAAACGCCCACGGAAAAATGTATGGGAGGTTCCTCAGGTGAGGCAGGTTCCCAAGAATATTTTGGAAAAAATCAACGTGGAACGGTTCCTCATACGAGGAACCGGTTCACATTTTCAAGTTTTGTAATTTTTCAAAGTGGAACCGGTTCCTCCCAGGGAACCGGTTCCCACGTCATTCAGAGTCATTTCCTGCACTTGACATTCATTCATTCTCAATCAAACCCGAACTTACCCATACGAATTCCAACATAGGAAACACTAAAACACGTCAATGTGCATCATTTATCACATCAAATAACATATTTCTATCATTTATAATTGGTATCGACACCTAATCATTTTTGACCTATAATCAAACACACTAGGGATAATCCTACGGAACCTAACATTCTAAGGGATTCTAACACCTATGATCCATATCATGGAATATCTAAACCGATAATATGAATTAACTAATCAAAATCACCCACCTTGTAGTTCTTGAATTCGACACTTTAGGTTTTCTTCCTTCCTCTTCCTCTTCTCAACTTCACGTATCTTTGTTTTCTCAAAATAACTCATTTTCTTTCTTTCCTTATTTTATTCCTTTTTACATAAATAAAATAAATTCAATAATATTGAGTCTTTTACTCCGCTTCACTTCTTTCAACACACCTCTAATAAATCCATTCTTTATTCCATAATTAAACCCAATAAATCAAATATATTAATAAATTACATCCTTAATTAAATTAATAATTAAAAATCATAATTATTTAATTATCGAATTATTTTGAGATGTCCAACTCTCCCAACTAAAGAGTTTTAGTCCTCGAAAACATACCTCGAACGAATAGTTCGGGATCTGAGTCCTCATCGACTCTCTAGCTCCCAAGTGACATTTCCATCTGTGGTCCTCCCCACCCTCTTACCATCACGATCTCTTTGCCTCATGTGTTTCAACTTCCGATCCTCGATCCTTGCGGTACACTTCTGATCAAATTCTCTGCACTGTATACCGTCTACGAATCTCATGAGACGGATCGGTAATATACTTCCTTGAGATGCATGAAAAACATCATACAAATTTGCAAGTAATGGCAGCAAAGCAATATGATATACAACCTTCGATTCTCTTGGTAATCGAAGCGGACCAATAAAGCGGAGTCAACTTCTTTGACTTCAAGGCTCGACCAATACCGTCATCGGATGACTCGTATAAAAACATGTTCTCCTTCACTAAACTCAGATCTTTCACTCCTCTTATCGTGATAACTTTTCGATGACTACGAAGTCCTCATCTTCTCAGATCATCTTAATCTTTTCAGTTTGTTGAACAATTTAGGTCCAATCACCTCTCTCGATTCATACCAACACAATGGTGTGACACCTCCTACCATACAATGCTTCAAAGCGGGCCAATGCTCGAATAAAAACTATTGTTGTGGTAAACTCGATCAATGGTAGATAACTATCCGAAGCTCACCCTTCTCCAACACACAGGCTCTCGGCAAATCTTCTAACGGTAGAATCGTTCTTCCGTCGACCATCATGCATGGATGATAAGCGGAACTTAAGCGCGACTTGGTACCCAAAGCTTACGGCAATCCGTCGAACTTAGATGTAAACCTCGGATCTCGATCCGACACAATACTAGAAGGAATACCGTGCAAGCTTACAACCTTTTCAACATGATTACGCGACCTCTCCATCGGATAATCCATTCTTATCGGGATGAAGTGAGCGATTTTGTCGACTTATCCACAATCACCGAGATAGAATCACAATCTTAGCTATCCTTGGCAAACGGACACAAAATCCATTGAGATTCCATCCCTTCCATTCGGAACAAACAGCGGCTCCATCAATCGGCGGTTTCGATGCTCGATCTTGACTTGACAAACCAAACAAGCATACCAAACTCGGCAATTTCCTTTTTCATTCAGGCCACAAAACAACTTCTTCAAATCATGATACATCTTAGTAGCGGGATGAATACTCGACCAGCCGATGTCCTTCTTCCAAATACTCTTCCTAATCTAAGCAACATCCAAGACACACTTTATCACCAAATCTCATAACTCCATTCTCATCGATTACGAACTCGCACCCATGACCTTGGTTGATCAATGTCAATTTGTCAACTAAACCAACATCGGACTTACGTCATTTCTAATCTCTTCGAGAATACCACTAGTCGACTTTAACATACCTAATTTCACTTTATCGGAGTAGTTTCCGACCAAACTTAAATCTACGGCTCGACCAAATCTAACTCACGGACCATTAACATCGACATATCAAGGACTTTCTACTCAAGCATCCATGAAGCGTTTGCCTTACCGGGATAGTAATTCAAACCAAAATCATAATCCTTTGAAATTCAACCATCTCCTCGCCTCATGTTCAACTCTTTCGATCAAAGAGATACTTGAGGCTCTTGTGATCACTAAATACTTCAAACCGAACCATATAAATAATGCCTCCATAACAGCAAACAAAACGGATGCCAACTCAAATCATAGTCGGATAATTCCTTTCATGCACTTTCAATTGTCGTGAAGCATAAGCCACTGACACTTATCTTGCATCAACCGCCACCAATCCATTAATGATGTGTCACAATACCAAAAGACTTAGTCGGATCGCAAATCGGGATCAGAGCACTTGTCGACCTCCACGACTCTTGAAATCCTTTCTCACATTCAACATCCCAAACAAATATCGACCTTCTGGTCGGCTTAGTCGATAACAGCTAGTTTGGAAAATCCTTGATAAACTTCCGGTAATAACTGCAAGACCCGAAAACTACGGATCTCGGAAGCATTCTTGGCGCTTCTTTGAATCGCCTCTACCTCGTAGGATCACGGCAATTCCATTCTTGGAAATTACATGGCGAGAAAACTCACTTCATCTTGAATTCACACTTGGACAACCGCAAAAGCTTCTCTTTCAACAATTCCAACATAACTACGAGATGTTACGCATGTTCCTCATCGCTTCCGAATAAATCGAATATCATAAATGAACACTACTACGAACTTGTCAAGATACGGATGAAATATCCTGTTCATATACTCCATGAAAACACGGTGCATTAGTAACTCCAAGCGGCATAACGAATATTCATAATGCTCGTACCTCGTTCTAAATGTAGTTTTGAATATCCTCCGACTTCACAGAATCGATGATATGCGGATCTCGGATCAATCTTACTAAATACCTGGCTCAGAGTTGATCCATCAAATCATCAATCCTCGAAAGGATAGCGATTCTTGATTGTAACTTTATTCAACCGGTGAGTCGACATAATCTCATTGAACCTTCCTTCTTCTTAACCAAACCTTGGAGCACCACGGTGAAACACTCGGACGAATAAACTTCTTCTCAAGCAATTCCTCTAGCTTCTTCCACTAATTGGATGCGACATGCGATAAGGCGCCATGACACGGTCTAGTTCCGGAATCGAATCTATAGTAAATTCTACCTCTCGGTGACGATTCACTAACGTCTTGGGAAACACCTCTAGAAATTCATTCACCTGGCAATCCATCACTCTTTGCTTTTCCCTCCGCTTCTATCACGAATACAACATAACACCACCGCACCATCTTTTTATGGGTTCGTCTTGGCGACATAATCTCATTTCGACTTTGACCTCGGGAAAATGGTCTTCTTCGAAAGATTGATATGAACTGGTTGAATTCAACCGAGTTCATTCAAGGATGATATCAAGTTGTTCTGCGGTAGGCACACTAAATCCATACCAAACCCTACCAAAAATCACTAGGACAATTCCTACAAACATATGAAGTAGTCATTGAACTGCGGCGAGTATCGATAACCATACTTCCATCCATATTAGAAATTTCCAAATGTAATCTTTTAGCACAATCTAACGCAATAAAAGAATCGTAGCTCGGTATCAATAATCGCAATCAAGGTATGTCATTAATAAAACATGTACCTTTAATCGACGATCATCTGGTTTGGTCATGATCCGGACAATGCAACACTTTACCACCACTCTCTTTCTTGGGTTTTGTGCGAGGGCAGTATGACCTTCTTCACCCGCAGTTGTAACAAGTCACCTCTCACTCTGCAATCATTACATGGCGATTTCCATGCAAACACTTCTTGTCATTACTCTTCGGTCTACCGTACGATGTCTGTCTCACCACAGCATAACGGAAGAACTAGAATCTCCCGGACTTCTTCCAAGTCGGATCTCGATTACTCCTATCATAAGGCTTACCCGATCCATACATTGCTTACCTTTCTATCAGCGTACCGAGCATTCGACTTGGTGTTAGCAGATCCTCCTCAAAGAATCTCTTTGCGATCGACGGATCGGAAAATCTTTGGATACGCGATGCGAATACCTGCTTAATCTCATCACGACCATTCTCAAACTTGATACATTTGGAAAATTCTCCATCTGCATTTAGTATAGTGAGCATAATACTTAATGACTCGATAAACTTGAGCATACTGCGGCATCTTGTCACCAAGCGAGTTCGAGCTCGATCTCCTTCTTGCCTCGATGTCCTCAGGAAAGTACCTCCTCGGAAAAGCTCTGAACACAGCCAAGTCAATGCAATACCATCTTCTTCCGATTCGATTACGGTAGCAACCCACGATCGTCGACTTCCTCTAACATGTGAGTTCCGTATCTCACCTTCATCCCTGCACGGTCATCACTCGAAGATCCTCGATCTCCTTGACCAGAGCACCTTCGGGATCATGTGCCCTTGAACAATGGAGGATTATTCCTCGAAAATTCCCAATTGTCGGTCGTACGATCACGACTCCTGCTGGTTCCCCCGGTACTCATAACATTCCGAAGCCTCGAAATAGCATCATCGTTCCTTCCGTTACCTCTTTACCATTGTTGCGTAACATTTACAAAACAATCTACATCGACACAAGTATCGTGGTTTGCTTACACTAGTCGCATACTAAAAGGGATAACGACACTAAGAGGACTAATAACAATTACCACTATTGTAACACCCCTTCTAAAATACCCGAATAATATCAATTATATCAGCGATTAATGTCATAATTTATCGAGTTAACACGCAGAGGGGATGATTAATAAAAAAAACTCCAAATAAGCGGTAGCCATGCTACGGGATCATATTGATAATTGATCGATTGGACCATGTCTTACAGGGAAAAATATCATAACCAAAGCGGAATAGTCAATCATTATTATTCCCGACAAATTTAAAGAGACAATTGAACAATATCTAATTCCTCGACTAATGTTCCGGTGTTTACAATAATCGAAATGAGCATGACGACCGCGGACTTAAATACTAAGCTCTAGAGTCGTCCTCACCAACTCCTCGGTACTAACTTTAATGAAATTGTAAAGTAAGGATGGACTTCTCATAATTAAAACATTATAAGCTTTCAATCAATAATATATCACAAGCATATTATTTCACCCACTTGGTTGATTCACACATAACCACATTCATACAAGTCATTATGCATAATCAATAGACAACAAAAGAATTGCAACAGGGAAGACATCCTAACATGTTACAATTCCATGCAAACCTAAATCTGGGACACGATGCATGTGGTACGACACGTGACCGAGTCACACGATCCATCATCGCGGATCGGTAACCATCGATTCGTCCATAAACACCGGACGCGAATCCAGCTAACCACCATCCTCACGGTATCGTTTATCGGCGTCAAGTCAAATTCACAATGAAATTAACTTCACCAAAACAATGCATATGCGCATCACTAGCATGCAACATCGATCGGTCTATGTATACATCAATCTAACATAAGCGGAATCAAACCAATCAACATGATATTTCAACCAATCATGCATACAACTAACATCGGCATAAACATGCTTTACATCCACACAATACCAATACCTCGATCATCGAAGGTCCTACTACATATACATCATTATGTGGGTCAATAATCATTTATTTGAAATTCGACTCCTTTCCAAAATAATTTCAAGTTTTAGAAAATATTTTCATTTTATAAGTTAGAGCATTAAATTTGAGAAACAACATCCAAAAGCGGCGCTCAAAGCGGACTTACGGTTTGAAAGTTATGAATTTTCAAAGTTTTAAAAATTTTCAAAAAGTTTCAGTTGAACGGTTCCTCCACAGGAGCCGGTTCCCATTCTAAAATACCACGCCCTGGAAAATGTATGGGGAACCCGGTTCCTCCGGTGAGGCAGTTCCAGAAGAAAATTATGTTTTTGGAAAAATCAACGTGGAACCGGTTCCTCATAGAGGCAGGTTCACATGCGATTTTCAAGTTTTGTAATTTTTCAAAGTGGAACCAGGTTCCTCCCCAGGGAACGGTTCCCACGTGTTGCGAGAGCCATTTCACGCACTTTTGCGGCATTCATTCATTCTCGATCAAACCCAAACTTACCCATACGAATTCCAACATGGGAAACACTAAACACATCGATTTGCATCATTTATCATCAAATAACATATTTCTATCATTTATAATTGGTATCACACCTAATCATTTTAGACCTATAATCAGGCACACTAGGGATAATCCTCAGAACCCTAACATTCTAAACGGGATTCCTAACACACTATGATCCATACCATGAAATATCTAAACCGATAATATGAATTAACTAATCAAAATCACCCCTTACCTTGTGAGTTCTTCGAATTCTGACACTTTAGGTTTTCTTCCTTCCTTTTCCTCTTCTCAACTTCACGTATCTTTGTTTTCTCCAAAATAACTCCTTTTCTTTCTTTCCTTATTTTATTCCTTTTTAACATAAATAAAATAAATTCAATAATGTGAGTAAGTCTTTTACTCACCCACTTACTCAACACACCTCTAATAAATCCATTCTTTATTCCATAATTAAACCCAATAAATCCAATATATTAATAAATTACATCCTTAATTAAATTAATAATTAAAAATCATAATTATTTAATTATCGAATTATTTTGGGGTGTCACGTAACACTTGGGGATGAGCGCTAGTTGTTTAGTTGTTTTGGATTTGTTGTTGAATAACCATGTTGATACATGAAAAGTAAGCATTGCTTTTAAAATGGTTTTAAAGTTGAAAAGTTGTTTTAACTTCAAATTGAATAATGTAGTTCCGCTGATTTTATATTAATAAAGTTAAACTCATGTTGTTTAAGTTCATCGAACTTATGTGTTATGTATCTGTGATAGCATGTTTGTTAAGTTGATTGTAATACTCAATTGGCGTTGAAAAATTTTGAAACTCGATTTTCTTAATAATTATCGGGGTAGAATTGGGTGTTACATGAATACGGATGCTTACCACTAAAACTTACGACTTTTACCTTTCTTCTTCCGAACTTATTATCCTTTCGCAAGAATTTTCCTTTAATGGCCAAACCTTCACCAACGTCGAAGGTTTATGCTCTTCGTTCGTTCAGTCCTTGAATACAAGGCTAATTGAATTTCTTCAACGGTCGGAATCCCTTCCAACAAGAGTTTCTTTGAAGTGAGCATGTGATCCGGGCAAGCGTGCACAACAACAACAACGATCTTCATCATCGATCTTACATCAATATTTTCAAGATCAAGAATCATCTTGTTGAACATATCAAGCGCTAAACCAACACTTTGTCTTCAATCATCTTGAATGAATACAAAGCTTGCTTTAGGTAGAGATTGATTCACCAACGATTTGGTCATGTACAAACTTTCAAGTTTCACCCATAACCCTGCCGTCGTTCCTTTATGCATCGAAGAAACTTATCACCAAGGCTCGACAAAAATTGCATCGTGAGCCTTCTTTATCATTCCTTCATCTTAGCTTTTATTAGCGCTTCGTTCATGGTGATTCTCCTTCAACGCTTTCAAACACCTTAGTAGGGGCTTTCATCTTCAAGTGCCACGAGACCGAAATCGTTCACTCCGGTGAACTTTTCAATCTCATACTTTGTCGAGGCATCTTCTCACGCTCCACACCAATTTTTATGAATCGAATGCTTTGGAACAAAATATAAACTTGTTGCTTAATGATCAAGAAACAATTAGGGTAGGAAAAATAATGAAGAATCGATGAACACAAGGATTGATTATTAACGCTATTCTTTCCTTACTCTTGAAATAAGATTACAAGTATACAAGAATAATAAATAACCCTCTCACCCTAAAATAGGATTTGCAGTATGCAATGATGAGAGACTAATATGTTATTTATAATAAACCTAACATACTAAACTAATGGGCTTTTTATCACAAATACTCATTACAAGTAACTTAGCTTAGATTGGACATAACAAGCAGGTCGATTCGATCTAGCAACCTAGCATCCTTCGACACTACAAGCTAGGCACTTGACTACAACTTGTAACACTTTGACAACAACATGTGAGCAAACTTCGACTGCATGTTAAACTTTGTTGAACCGTCAAACCAAGATACTATCTTCGACCCAATAGAATTCGATCCAATATCTCACATTAAATATATTAAAATCTAAACAAATTAGATAACAAATTATTGTTAAATTCAGTCTATACAACGTATAATATTTTTTAAAAAATCACACTTAATACTTTTTTTATACCAAAATCACACTTAATACTTTTTTTATACCAAAATTTAAATGTAATATCATTTCTCTTTTTTTAAAACATAGTGGTCATTGTATTGACTAACATAAACCCAATAATGATTGATCATACTAAGTATTTCATATAAACAGTACTTAGATTATATTAGTATTTTTTAACAACTAACCTAGTAATAGTATAATCTGGCTATTTTAATTATATACAAACAAACATGACGTGCTTACTTTAAAATATAATTAATTATTAATCACCATTATTTTAAAGCTAAGCAATTGCAACCACAAGTTTATGATTAAAAAAATTGATACTCGATTCACCACATATATTAGGTGAGTAATTTTATGGGTAAATCAAAACAATGAGTGTTAAAAACATGTCAGCAATGTTGACTAAGATTGCAACAAATATTTCCAAGATATATCTTTATATAAAATTAGTTTAATGTTTAATTTTTTTAATAAATAAACATTAGTGATTAATTTATGTATTAAATTATATTTACATATTAATATAAAAAATGTTAATATTTATAAATCAATAATTTAAAAAAAGAATACTAGTAATTAAGTTGTTAGTGAAATTTTTTGTAAAATCACTAGTTATTTAATTTTTTAGAATAATGTTAAAAATATACTAATGTTATTTGTCATATTTTTCCATACTCATTATTATTAATAAAATTTATATAAAATGTATACTTTGAGTTTGTGGTGAGAAAAATTTTAATGGTCATATTATATGATAATATTAAAATACCCAAGACTGAAAACCAACAATCAAGTAATGACACTTACATAAATAAATAAATAATTACCCTGTATAACAGTGAAAATTAATATATTTAAAAATATTTGTGGAGAAGAATGAGCTATATTTTACAAGTGGATTTTTAAGTTATTCCATAAGTGGGTGGGGCGCATTCCACCTATGAAAACTCCAAAATGTCTTTTATAAAATTAGAAATTTATTTTTGATATGCATTACTTTCTGAAATATTTTGAGTGGAACCGAAAATATATTTTCGGTATACACTATATATTGAATTTATTTTAAATTTGATCTCACTTGTTCTCACTTTCTAAAATATTTGAGTGGAACCGAAAATACACTTTCGGTATACCATATTTTAAATTTAGTCTCGTTTATTCTCACAATTTAAAATCAAAAATATATTTTCGATTTATATTCAACTCTTTTTAACATGGTTTCTATAATATAAGATGCTAACCGAGAATTTATTTTTAATATTTCAAAAAATAAATTTCACAAAAATAAATAAGATAGACATGAAATGCATTAAGAAATTCACATTTCACAATCATTAACACTACTTTTTACTCAAACAATTTGTATAAGCTCGTGAATGAAGATGGTGATTCATATGGATTAAAGTTTTTATAATTTAATAGATTATTTATTGTGTAACTTTGTGCAAATTTCAACAAAGATAGATCCATTATATTATTTTAAAGGATTTTACCAAATCACAACAGTTACTCGATTTGTGTGGCTGCTAATTCGAATTAGTTTGTGATGTTAATTATTGTTTTTGCTGACATAATGGCCTACATGGACAAATACTAGAGTGTAGTTTTGTTAGTGTTAAAACAGAGCCACATCTTAAAGATTATTAATAAAGAATACAAATCATCTTATTAATCTTGTGAGCAAATCTTACTTAAGCACAATGGTTACAGGCACAAGATTACACTCACGAAAATTTGAAATATAAAAGTAATTTTTTTAATTATTTTTAAAATAATTTTAACAAATGAAAAATTAACTGATATATGTGAGTGTGTCCAAACATGTTTATTTGGTAATGTGAAGATAGAAGAATAACTCTTATCTTATACTTTTTTTATATTCACTTCATATTTTTATATTTTTATGTGAGATCTAGGTTACTCTTATAAAATTAGGAGTAGTTTACTTTCAATAATATATATTAATAAAATTCTATTACATAAAATTAATTCGAAATTAAATATTAATAAAAAAATTTAAAATATCGTATCTGTCTCTTTTCTTATTAAAATAAATTTAATATTCTTTTTTCTATCATTCACTACGCCAAAATTCATTTTTGGCAGCACTAAAAAGACAACGCTTTTATCACAAAGCGCCGCTAGAGGCCCTCCTTAGGCGTTTTGAAAAAGCGTTTTCTAAGGCCTTTATTTTTTTAAAAAATAAAACATAATCCTATTTCATTTCATTCTCAGAACTTTCTCAAAACCCTTTTTCTCTACAAAACCTTCTCCTCAATCTACCTATCGATACACTCCCTCTGTGGCAGAACCAACGCAAACAACATCTGCATCACAAACTCCACGTGTTCATCTTCTCCATCCGCCTCATCGTTACCCTTAATCTTCTTCCAACATCGTTAACAACCATCGTCCTCCATACTAACAACCTTACAACATCCATCGGCGTTCTCCTTCCGTCTCTTCGTAATCGTTCACAAATCACCATACAACAACCACTTTCGCCGCTTGCGTTCAATACTAGCACCAGTAACTCTCAACCGTTCTCCGAACAACTTCACATAGCTTGAGGTTGCTGAGAACTCTGATAGCGTTGACGTCTCCGTTCTGTTCTACTGGTATTTTCTTCTTTCTTCCATTCTACACTCTTTGATGCATTCTTGGTATACCGATTTGAATGAGTGATATTCTGTGTGTTTGTTGTTTCATGATTGTTAATAACATGTGGTATAGAACTCAATTGCTTTTTTCAATGGCTTGTACCATAGAAAATTAAGAAAGTGGTGTTAGAGTTGGTAATGTTATATGTTGTTGAAACCTTTTAAAAGAACTCCACTATCATTGTGATGCCTCAAAATATTAGTTTGGAAATTTTGGAACTGTGTTTAGGAGTTCTAGTCAACCAATGCCAATTGAAATTTAAAGGTTACTGTGGAAATAAGCAGTGGTATTTCGATTACATTAGTCTTTAATTAGATCATGTTGTTGAGGATTCACAATTTTGCTCACCAACCTCTCTGGTCTACACACTCAAAGTCACCATGTATTTTTCTTTCAAAAGTAATGGACTCCATTTTTTAAGGACTCTTATATTTGCCTTTACCACTTAATATTTTTGGCATGTTCTTATTTCATAATTTGGAGTTAGTTATGGTGTAAGAGAAGGGTGCCCTTGTATCTAACTACCCAACCCTCTTCTTTCTATAAAAGAATGCAAGAGGTGCCTAATCTATGCACAAGGTTAATAATAAGGATGATAATGCCTAGGGTTTAAATGTTTTAGATTTTATGTTTAATGTTAATTTTAAATTTTATTATATAATTGTTTATTTGGATTGTGGTAAAGTATATCCTCATTACAAAATGATTTCTTTACGTTGCTTGAGAACTTAGCGGTGAACTTACTAACTTTTGAATTTGCTATATGGGTTACTTGTGAAGAATGAAAGTCGGATCGTTTACAATAATCTTACACTGTGTGGGTCTAAAGTTGCTTACTTCTATAATTAGTTGTTCTCTCTGCTTTGTAATTAGTTGTGCTTTGAATGAAGCGCTATGATGGATCGTTTCCACTTTAATTAGTTGCTTACTTCTTGCTTGTGAATGAACTGTAATTAGTTGATATGAATGAAATGTAATTAGTTGCTTACTTCTCTACTTGTGAAGTGTGAAAGTCGAATCGTTCTGTCTGATTAAATATTTTTATTTTGTTTTGTTTAGCAATTAGTAAAACCATGGATAAGCGTGGATGTATTCGATCGATTGTTAAAGAGTAGGAGAATGGGTATCAAATTTGTTAAGTTTGTTGTTGCATAGCAAAGACCCAGTCGAATGACATGTCTCTTCTTGGGTTCTTTTTATGGGATCGGGTTGGCGATTCGATGGGCATCATTTAAAGAGGCATGGGATTGATAGAAGTTATACATGTTGGAATTTGCATGGTGAGAAAATAGAGAATGTTGAATCGGGATAATCGACTTATACTTCAAGCGACAATGACAGGATACATACGATTATGATCGAGCGAAGAGATTGTAAGAACTTGAAGAAGATCTTAAGGATTGTCCCAAAATGTTTGAGAGATCGGTAAGATCGGAGAAACCGTTGTATAATGGTTGTACAAAATTCACAAGATTGTCGATATTAAAGTTGTACAAATTAAAAAGCGGACAATGGATGGTCGGATAAAAGTTTCACAAGTTATTTGCCCTTATGAAAGATATGATACGGAGGATAATGTTAATCAAACATATGAGGCAACAAGATGTTGTGCTCTATTGGCATGAGCTATGATAAGACATACACTCCAAACTATTGTGTTTTGTTTGAAATGAGTATGCATGGTTAAATGAGTGTCTTAAATCGATGTTGGTTGCTATGATCCTATAAAAGACATCACTGGTTGTTGGTTGCTATGAATCCTATAAAATAAGTGATGTATTATCTAAATCGATAGATGGTGATTGACCAAATTATCCAAAAATGAAGTTAATGATTGATACGTAAGTGAGATTGTTCTAAATATTCATGTGTATTTGTATATTTAATTATTTACGAGATTATTCTAAATATATGTTTTTATTTTGTTAGATCAATACAAGTATTCGATCTCAAAGAGATAAGTATCACGGTCTAGATCAAGCAACATTACATGGATCAAAGTGGAGGTGTATTAGTTTTCACAATTTTGCTTATAATAGTGATGCTACTTGATAAAACAAGACAATTATATATTCTTATTTGTTTTTCTATGTAGTGTGATTGTCAGGGTAATGGTACAGATTGCGGATAATTCATTTTGAGGTTTATGAGAGAAATCCTTCATTTGGATCGAATAGAGATTCCAATCATGGTATGAATTTATAACTTAGAATTTGTTTTAACATTTATCGGATATTTCATATAACTTATTATTTTTAACTAAATCATGCATATTATGTTTTATTATGTAGTACTTTGATGAATACAAGTGTGCTTGTTACACGAAATATCAATTGGAAGAAATCAAGGAGGAATTGTGTGAATACTTTATTGAGAAAAGAATCATATAAGGTATTGGAAGTTGAAAAGTGTTATGAAATATTAGGTTTAATTGTGTGAGAGCCAAGTTAGTTTAATTGACCATGTTGTTACATTCATACCTTGGACCGGGGACGTTCGTCGGGTTTGTGATTTTGGGCTGATTTTGTTTGGGCTGATTTTATTATTGTTAGGGTTGATTTTGCTATTATTATGACTGATTTTTGTTCTGTTATATCAAATGAGTTATGTGAATTAAATTATAATGGTGTATATATTTTAGATTATAATGGTATATAATGCATATGTATACATAAAGGCTTGCTTGTTGAAATAAAGGCTCGTTGAAATGTAAGGCTTGAGTTACAGGTTTATGGGATTATTCTCAAAAATATACTTTCTAAAACAGAAATAATAGGCAACGCTTTTGCATAAAAAATGCTTAAAATGTAATTTTTAGAAAAGTGCTTTTAAATTTTACGTGAAGAAAAGAAAGCGTTTTTTAGAAAAAGCGCTGTCTATAGTACACAATAGGAAGCACTTTTTCCTGAAAAAGCGCTGCCTAAAGATGCCTAAAAAATACATTAGACAACGCTTTTAAAAGCGTTGTCTAAAGGGAGACAATAGAAAGCGTTTTTTCCTGAAAAAACGTTGCCTAAAGATGCCAATAGAAAGCATAAAAGGATAGACAAAGCGCTGCTAAATGTCCACTTTACAAAGCGCTTTTCTAGGAAAAAGCGCTGAGACCTACTTTAGAAAGTTCTTTTCAAGGTAAAACACTACCTAAAGTATACATAAGGCAACACTTTTGCATTAAAAAAGTGTTGTCTTTACCTACAGCAGTGCCACCATCGACAACGCTTTTAAGCGCTGTTAAAGGCCTAAAAAACGTTTTCTTTTCCCTTTTTTAGCGTATTGATTACTCGCACTTGACATACTAACATCTTATTACTCAAAAATCAAATTATACATTATTTTCTTGATTTCAATTTAATTCTATAAAGTTTTAGATTAATATGTGATTTTAAAATTTTATTTTATTTGACAAACTTTGATTGATACACGTCATAAAGAGTAAATTACCTTTAAATTTACAAAGGGTGACCAATAATTTCCCTTTTATATTTTGTTTTTATTAGTACCTCCGGTCCTATTTATTATTCACTTTTTTCTCTTAGTATAATTTTGCCATTTTTTGCGGTAGTTGGGTAGAATTTGCTTCCAATCCTATCAAACAATTTTTGTTCATCATTTGATAATAGAAGCAACACTTCAACAAAAATTTGATAATAGCACCAAAAGTGTGCATCATTCCTTCATTTGATAATAGCACCAAAAGTGTGCATAAGTCAGTCATTACAAAATATCACTTAAAATGTGCATAATTCATTCATTACAAAAAAGCACCAAAAGTGCACATCAGACATTAATTATAACATAGCACGAGAAGTTTGCATCAATCCTTACAAAATAACTCTAAAACATATTAACTGTCATTACACAATACACTAAAGGTCATAAACTAATTTCTTCTTTTGAGACTTCCTTGTATTCTGAGATTGATCAACAAAGGGAATACTTTTCCTTAGTGTAACATTCATCAACAAACAATTCTGGATTTTGCTGCCTAAATCCTAAGACTACAACAACATGCCTGCATGGAATACCAACTAACTCCCAAAAACTACAAGTGTGATACCTTTTGCCAATATCAACTATGAATTCCTGTCTATTATAAGAATGAGTGACTTGAAATTTTTCTTCCATTGCCTAAGTTGGAAACCAATGACCACTCATAGCTACCTTAGTGTCTAATCTTTTTCTAGGAATTGACATAACCTTGTGACCACTTTTCAAGTTTCAAAGTAGAATTACTACACCTATTCATCGATATTTCCTAATCCATTCACATAATGTCAATATAGGTTTATCTCTAGAAATTAGAATGGTGGCATTAAAGACCCAACAATCTTGTTCATCGATTACATCACACTTAGGATAAAAACTAAATGCATGATTACACCAACATTTTGGAGGTACTCCCATTAGCCATTATCAAGCCTTTGGATCTACTTGCTTCAATTCATTCATCTTTTGCATCCATGCTTAATGGTACGTTGCCTTGGCTGCTCCCATTGTTAGATCTCTTATGAGTGATCCACCACCAAACTTTTTCTTAAAGTTTGCGTACAAATGTCTCAAACACAACCTATGATTAATTTTTTCAAACATCTCTTCAAATACTGGAACCAAACCCTGTGACAAAATTAAATCAAAATTGCTGAAATTTTAGAACATCAAACACAATGGCAAATTAGTGAACTTTTAAAGGGATTAACTTTTGCTGATCTGAAACAAAGACATATTTATTGTATTTTACAACATCTTCCATTAACAGCGGTATAAACCACCTTGAGGTATCATTTTTTTTATGTTTTCATAACATGGCCAATGGAAAGTATTGGTCACTAGGGTCCCTACGGTAACACCCCCTCTAATTCCCCACATAATTATTGCACAATTAGAGTAAATAAAATGCATAACAAGACGGCGTCACATGACTTACTTTACAATTAAAACAATACATGCATAGTGTAATCATAACACGTATTTGAATCTCATGCTTTAGAACAATTCATGCATTCCACGGATCATTTAATGTTCACAGATACTATCAATGATTATATCCATAATATAATCATTGGATGAAAAATGATGATTTCATAACATACTCGAGTCATCCGAATTCATACATCGACACCAAGCCACATCGACATAGTATCTCAATCATACAAATCAAAATAGATGAGTATACAAGAATATCTCATCAAAGTGAAATCTAGATGAATCTCGTGTTACATGACCGAGCAATGACTAGACTACCTAATAACGAGATAAACTAGCTAGACTCTTCAACTAGTCTCGTAACCTTTATCCTCGGAACACGCACGTTACCACGTGAGGCAACATCATAACAAAGGGTGAGAATTCACATCATTATTCAAAAGTATATAAATGGAAATAATGAAGAAACCGCATTTATTCATGAATTCCGCACACTTCAAATTATATTTTAAGATAATATGATCACCTGAACATTACAAGTATAATATGTTCATACATAGCATAATTATCATTCCTTGAACAATCCGATTAATCCGTATGATTAGACATCACAATTTTATTTCACATTGCATATTCAATAATGACTCATGTGACAACAATGATATGTGACTCAATATTCATGTGGTACCAAGTTTTTGGGAACATTTACGTTAACCGATTAGATTCATTCATACAATCAAGCCCACTTCAGATCCGGACAAGACCAAAAGCCTCGCTACTTATTCTTAATGGAATCGAGCCAAATGTGAATCAACGTTTCACTTCTTATCCATCATGGATCGAGCCAATTTGTAACCATGTTTCACCTACTTATCCAGGATCGAGCCAAATGTATGCATGTACACTCACAAAGGACATATGCAAATTAAGATTATTCACAAAACCTCGATTATCGAAGCATATCATCACAATTCATCTCATGAATTATACATCGATTGTACAACATTATATTTTAACAACAAGATCATCACATGTATCTTATACATATCATCACATATAACAAATAACATTATGACATATCATTCCACCAATGTTATTGAACACGTTCCATCGAATAAGATTAGCACGTACTATATACCCAGTAATCAGACATACATTGAAATAGTATTCAAAACCAATCTAAAACACATTCGATCCCAATTGGATCAATTAATCACATATGTAAATACTCAATAAATATAATCATATAATATTCCATGTCAAAAGATCCTAAAAATAACATTTTTCATTCCAGTCACGCTAAGCTCGGCCTATCGCTAAGCGCACCTCGTGAACAAACAACCCCAAAAGTCAAAACATTTTGCGCTAAGCGAGATCCTCACCATGCGCTAGCGCACCTCTGAACAAACAACCCTAAAAGTCGAACATTTTCGTACTAAGCTGGATTCTCCTGGCTAAGCGCGATCTGCGATCTGCACTTTTCTTCTAAGAACCATGTTCTTTCTCCCGAAATTACCACGTAAAACCCATTCCAATAAACCAAATAACATAATTAAAGGATATCCTAACATGTTTCTAGTCATGGGTCATCATTTCTAAGTTGAAAAACATAATTCCCTTTCAAACCCTAACATTCAAAGATTCTAGAAATTGAAATTAAACAACCTAGCATGTTCCTAATCATTACCCACAACATACAATCAAACAATAACATGGATTCTCCACCCTTACCTCTTGAAGATTACTCTTCTAGGGTTTCCTCTTCACTTTCCTTCTTTCTCCTATTCTCTTCTCTTCTTTCTCTAAATGAAAATTCTAATTATGATTCCCTTCTAATCCTTACTAACTAGGATTGTCTTAATGGACTTAATACTTAACACCTCTCTATTACTTCCATTCTCAAAATAGGCCCAATACTAAATAACCATAATTCTACTCATAAAACTTAATTATTTAAATAACACACATATTCAAATAATTCAAATTTAAATTAAAACACTCAATTAAATTAATTATCACATAATATAATATATAATAATAATTAATAATTAGCAATTTAAAATCGGGATGTCAGACCTACCCGCAACTATTAAAAGTTGACCTCCATATTTAGTCTTCAAATGACACTCATCAACCCAAATAAATGGTCTACAACCATTTATGAACCCATTTTTACATCCATCAAAATAGAAATAAAAAGATCCAAACCTTGGTTGGGTTAAAGGGATTGGTCTGTCAATGTTGATCTTCAAATTATTTCTATATTTTACCCTCTCCAACTCAGCAGCATATCTCCACATATTTGCACATTTCTTGTTTACATCTCATTTAATGATCTTTTTTGCTATAGTTTAACTTTCCATGCCATTGCCACAATTATACCCACTAAATAGTTTTTCCTCATATCTTGAATAATATCACAGATCCTCCCTTTATCAGATGTTTGCATTTTCTTTACCACAACCTTGGCCATCCACCTTGAATTTGCATATCTATTATCCAAAATCCTAGCACATATGTGGGTGTCCTTTATATTCTTAATGGCATAAGTGTGCTTATGGCCCACCCTAGAACAAAGCATTAAAAATCACATTTTTCCTTACATTCTACCTTCACCCCGTACCCCTCATTTTTCACTAAAGTTATTTCTCTCCCATTTAAAATTGTCCACTCACGATGGCCTCTCTAAAGTAATCTAGGAATTTAACTCATACTCCACTTAAACTTAAAATTTTTATTAAGTTTATATTTCTTAAACTTTTCAAACTTAGGCCTTTTCACCTTAGGTTATCGAGGATCGGTATCTAGCTCTTCACTAACATAATCATCATCTTCCCGTTTACTCTTCTTTGGAACAAGTTAACACCCATCTATTGTACCTCACTAATTGGTATAGTCACATTAATCCCATCAATCCATACTTGATATGATCGTTAGTTCATCTTCACTATCGTTCGACCCTTGAACTACCTCTTCATCACTAACATATAACTAAGCCATTTAATTCACACACTTGCTTCCCTTCCACTTGCACCATGCTCCTGAAATAGTTCCCCATCAACTTGCATCGCATGAGCATAGCGGTGAAATCATAAACATCCTCTTCATTCTTAATTTGGAAAAGTTAGGATCTATATCGGTGATTTACGTCACAATCTATACAACTCTTCTAAGTAACCACCTTCGTTTACTATATTACGAATGTGAATCAGTATCCACTTTTCAGTGTGTTCCCCATAAACTAATGTAGAAACACCACCCATGTATATCGTTTCACCATACCTCAACATCACAAACTCTCCTCCATGGTGAAAAACAACATTAAACAGTTATTTGTTTTAAAATTAAATACTAAATGTAAGGGTCAACACAAAAATGCATGTTGGATTTAAGTAAAAGAGACAAAATTCGAACTTACCTAAGACGAATCGCCTAGATCTTCACAGTTCCCAGCCATGACTTTGTCTTCCCCGATGGATTTATCTTCTCCTAAAGAAGGTTTTCAACTTTGAACCCTAAGCTATTCACGGGGGGTAAAAAGGAATATAAGTTTTATTTTATTTTATTTTTCATTTAATGTATTGGATAATAATCCAAGTTAGCAAGTCCAGGATGCCACCTTGCAAGATTTCTCACGCCCAGTCAACCAAATATGAAATATGGACTTCTGAAAACATAATCTTTATTTTATAAGGGTGTAATCACAAAAAAATACTTCAGGGGGAAAAAATCAAAATTCGCCCTATTGGTAGGGGGATCATATATTTAACCCTTTTTTTTTATTTGATGGAGAGTGGTTAAACAATTAAGTTTAAATGCAATGTTAATTTCATTGGTAGGTGATGGACCCATATATCTTTATATATATCTTTATGACGATTGTGTAAGTCATTTTCTCTTCTTGCGTGATACTTATGGCTTATAATTATCATTGACTTAAATAGTATTTCGGTGATCTATGTAAGTTGATGTGTTTTATTTTGTTTACGTATCTTTTTTTTCTAGAAATGATCCTTGAATGTTAAAATTATTTTGTTTTAGTCTTTAAAGTTAAAATCCATGAACTTTACATTTTTATGAATTTCGGTTTTAAGGACTAAAACAAAATAAAATTCAATATTAAAGACTTTATCCAAGAAAACAAAAATCTTGAGGCGAAAATAAAAATATGTTCAATAACATAAACCAAAAATTATTTAAGTCTTTATTTTCTTCGTATATCACTTTTCATATTAAAAAGTCGGATCGTCTTTGTTATTGGCTCACATATTAGTAATAAGTTTTTAGTTAGTGTTGAGACTTGAAATTACTATTTATATTTGAGATTTATTGTATAATTTTATATTGTTATCTAATTAAAATGAATTATTTTGACACATGAGAAGAGAGAAGCATTGAATAAATATTTATTAAAATGGTTTAATTATAATTTATTTTATTTTTAATTCTATAATTATGTGTTAACATAATTCATTCTAATTGAATGATAATGTAAAATAGTTTTATACTAATAATATATTTTAATTAATATATTTATATTTAATGTATGATACATTTTAAATTACTATTTTCATATGTTTTTAAGAGAAAATAATAAGTATATGCTATTATCTAGTCTCAAACCAATATAGTTATACAATTTAGTAAAAGGTAAAGGTATATGTGATAATAAGGTTGTTAGAATAAAGATCTAAGAAGATGAAATATTTATTTCAATAGCAATTGTCTAGCACAAAAGGTTATAGGATTTATAGAACAAAAATAAATTTATCCTAGAAAGTGATTGGACCTGCTCTAGAAAGTACTTGATCATAGTAAAAAAAACTAAAACAAGATTGTGAGATGATAAAACGAATTATACAATAAATACTAAAATAAATTTAAGTTATTTTATAAATTAATATAATTAAAATCTCACAAATACTAATAAACAACTCAGTTATTCAAATCCTATGTTAGTAATTGATATGTTTCAAAATAAAAAATTAGCAGACGATAAACTTAAGTCAGACTCGTGTGTTCTTTAATTTCTTTTGAGATATAGAAAATATTCATAAACAGAGAAAAATAAATATCAATTTGAATAAAAGAAAAGAAAATAATTAACTCAATATTCAATGGTTGAATTGAATCAGTCTAGAGTATGGAATGGCTGCCCAACTCTTGCCAGTCCTTATCTTATTCGGATTTGAAGAGAGGTCATGGTGTTATTGCCATGCCTTATAGGTAAGTTTTATAACTCTATAACACATAAATGATTAAATAATCTTTTCATAATAAAATGTGTACATTTTAAATTAATTTCCTTTTAAGTATATTGTACATATAGGCTTTATTATATATTAATAGTGTTAAATAATTTACATTATATTTTAATAAAAATTAATAGTTTTTTATCTCAACTAAATAAATTTAAAATATATTTAGATTTAACGTAATCTCATTATTTATTGAATGATGATGTGAAATTATTTTACAATAACATTGCATTTTGTTTTTTTTTTAAATTAAAAAATATTCTATCTCAATAAATTTTAAGTGATGTTCGAAATATCATAAAATGACATAAAGAGAAAAAATTATATGTTAGATAATATAAAATAATTTTACAATGTCAATCATATATTAAATATCAAATCATACTGTTATTTTTAAATAAATTATATGACATGATTAAATGATAACTTTTTATTGAATAATAGTATAAAATTATTTTATGCTGTCGGTGAACTACCTTTTAATTCTAACTTAAATAAAATCTATAGATAAATATACTTAAGGGTTAATAGTTATTTATCCCTACAATATAGGTGAGTTTTGATTTATCCCCTATATTACAGGAATAAATAGCCTCCCTCTAGTTCAATTTAATGAAGTAGATTACATTCTTGAAAGTTTGCCAAAATATTTAAAACCAGTTCGAAAAGTTGAGGTATGGTTACTTTAATAAGATGTCCGTTACCACGAAGAAATTGCGTAAAACCTTTAGTAAATTTTATGTAACCAATGCCAATTATTTTTTAAACTTATTTATGCATATGTATGAAAATAAATGCATTTCTTGAGCACTATCATATACTAAGGCATGAATTGAAAGCTTGTACCATAAATCATGAAGATTATCCGTAGTCTTTGAAAGTGTAATCTTGATTCAATGTCTTAGAGATCTTTTACTCATCCTTCTTTGATCCAATACATTTTGTCTTCATCAAAATAATAGAATATTTGAAGAAACTTGATTTTACAAAATGATATTTAAAAAGAAACAATGCAAGTAGTTATTTGGTTAGTTCAGTTTGTCGATCTATAAACAATTTCTAAAACACTTTTAAATTTACTAACTCATACACAACTTCCATAAACCTTCAAATAAATTTACGAGTACATAGAATAAGTTGAAAAGCTTGAATAATTTTTTTTTATTCATTTTTCAATTTGTAATATTTATTTTTATTTTTCGGTTTTTTTATAAGTAAGAGATAATTTGGCATTAAAAAAAGTACCAAGCGACGCTCACCGTTATACAAGATAACTAAGAGAAAACAACAAACACAAATAAAGAACAACAAATAACAATGATCTATCCAAGAGATGTTTTTCCCTTTCCTATAAAAAGCATTGAACCAATTCTAAGAGATGACCTTAATAAAACCCAACACATTTAAGTTTGTAATAACACTGCCTTTGAAAAGGATAGAATTCCTACAAAATCAAATACTAATAAAAAGCAAGGCGAAAATTTTTTTTTCGTTGCTTTTTTGTTTCTTATTCTAATACTATTTAGAACAATTTTTCCTTGGTGGATTGGTGTCGATGCTTTTCCTTATGGAAGCATTTTGTTGGTTAGACTTCTTAACTTAATTTCTTCCTCTTCGAATGAAACTTAACTTAATTTCTTCCTCTTCGTATGAAAAATGCGAAGTGAAGTTATTTATAAAATAAGAGTATAATTGATAAATTATAATATTAAATTATAAAAATGATATTTAAATATTATTTTTCTAAAATGACATTTAAAAGAAGCGAAGAGCGTATGTTTCAATAAATTTATCTTCTTTTCTATAAAATATATTATTTAAAAAAAATTTATTCCAAAAAATTAAATGCAAAATGAAAAAGAAAACAAATTATTTGTAGGGGTAAGATGAGATGTTTAATTAAAATGTAGGAGTATGGGATAATTATGTGGAGTAATCCAATCTAACTCATTTATTTCTTGTGATTCAACTAACAAGTAGTTAAATGTATTTATTTATAGATTTATTTAAGTTATTTTATGATATTTCAAGCTTCACTTATTATTTATTTAAATAAAACATTTTTATAATAAAGAAATGAGAAATCAAAAGATATATATATAATTACTGAAAATTATTTTATACTGTTATTAGATCAACGTTGATTATTTCATCTTTATATATATTTTAAATTCATTCAGATATTCATTCGAGGAATTATTAAGATTTTATTGGATGATAGATATTACATGTGCATTAAACTTCAAGGGAAATGTAAACGGTTTTAATAAAAAGATTAGGTAAATATTTATTTTAAATATAAAACTTACGTATAGGGCATGGCAATAAGATAAGGATGGGAAAGAGTTGGGCAGCCATTGTATGCTCTAGTCTATGTAACTAACATTTCTTTTAATGCAAACGATATGCATAAAGCGATTCAACCATTGAATATTGAGTTAATTATTCTCTTTTCTTTAATTCATTTTTAATGTTAAAATATTTTTAAAATGTAAAATATTAAATTTAATGAATATCATAGACAATAAATATTTTTTACTCCACCATCAAATATTTTTAATTCTGCTACTACCATTGTGTATATTTGTGAATTGCGATGGATGGTAACAACAGTTACAACCGTAACAGAGAAAACAAAACCGTTGCAAATCCTTTTGACTATTTATTTATTTGTATTGCATCTATAACTATATATATAAAGAAGATTTGATGTCTTTGGACTGATCTATTTTCCTTCAAAGTTACCCTCAATTTCCATTTACACAAAATTGATTTATTTTCAAAAATTATAACTGGTTTTTTTATAAAAATATAACTGTTTTTAAAAAACCATATTGGATATTAGTTGTTCAACTATTCAATTTTATTGTAACTATAATATTTTCAAATTTTGAATAAAAACATGTCACAATTTTTCTACATATATTTAAAAGTTAAGTAGTGTACCTTTAAATAATCATTTAATTTTATTTAAATTTAATAAATTTAACCATTGATTAAATTTCTTAAATTTTAAAGGTTTTAAAAATAATGGATAATTCTATTTAACTTTTTACAGAAAATTTCATTTATATTTCATCTGTCCATATCGGTTTTGAAATTTATATTTATAAGACAAATTAACCTTTTTAAGAGGGAGAGACAATGAGAGAGAGATAGAGATAAATCAAAAACTTTCTAAAAGATATTCACATGTTAACATAATAAAAAGCGGACAGTCGGGCATGGGATTGTCCGGGAGCATAGTGTAATAAAAAAATATATAAGTAAATTAATTTCAAGTATAGCAATCAATGGGTTTTTCTATACGTATTGATTACTCAATCAATGAATTTAACAATTTGCTATAAAAAGTATATAGAAGTATGTGTGTGAGAGAGAGAGAGTTCAAAAGTTTGTTTAGGAAGTTCACCAATCGTCCTCATTATGGCTATGTCTTTCCTAATTTTGTTTGGAATTGAGATATCAAATTCATACTTTGCAAAATGTTGATTACAAAAGAAATGTAGCAATGCAACCTACAAACCCAGGTGTTTGATGTTGATTATAACACTTTCTCTTCCCTTGTTATTGAGCTCGACCAAGTAACATGATAACACCAATTAATTCACCGTCTCGCTACTCCTTTGCAGAACCCTTGTTCTTCAAAGCTTTCACTCGATCAAATCAATTGTGAGTTATCGTAACCCACGATTTCTACACGATTCACGTCTCACGTTACTCCTTCAATAAAACCCACCATTCCTCGAAGATTTCACTCGATCGGATCTAATATTTGAGAAATATTATACAAACTCTCGGATAAACACTATGATCTTGGAGGATAAACCCTAGGTTTTCGGGTGAAACCCCAAATATTATCAACCCAATACACGATTACACCTATCTAAATTGGGCGTTATCAACACCGTCTAGATGGAATCCTAACAAAAAAGATTATGTGTAGTTAATTTGTGTGTATGTGATAAGTACAAAATTGTAGTTAAATTTGTGTATGGTTTTATGGCACTTATTGACTTATTTAGTTGGAATATAAATAAATAAATCTCAATTTGTATGTAAATATGTACATATTGTGTATAGTTGCATTATCATGTAAATATTGTATAGTTTGATAGTTTTCATATATATGTTTGTAGGTTTTATGCATGGTTGAAGAATCATAGGAAAATAAAGCTTCAAGATACAATTTTGGATGGAAATAAAGAGATGACCCAATTTTGAGAGAAGGGTCCAACCATTTTAGGATTTACACTTTATTTTAGGGTGAGACACCAATTTTGAGTGTAAGATATTTAGAAATCAACAAGGAGGATGCATCTTGAAGATCTGAGAGGATTAGTGTAGATTGTTGAGACATCAAGGTTTATGCTCGTTCATTTTCTCACCAATTATCCAATATTCAAAGCTTAGTGAATCCATGACATCTCACATCCGTATCATTTGATTCAAATTTTGGTCATGATCCATTCTACAAAGCTGTAGTAAGAAAGATCATCTATCTTTAGAGCCCAAGATTACTCGATTTGGGCCACCCATGAAAGAGATATATCCTTTAGAAGGTATGAAGAAAACCATGAATTTCTTTATACTTAGCAAAATTAAAAATCCATAATTTCACCAAATTATGGTATTTCTTGATCTTGATGATTCTTGAATTTTTGACCAATCCTCTTGATTTTATGAAAATGATGAAAATTATTTTGTTGACCATGATTTCATTATTTTGACTGTACTTTGAGTTTTGTTGACTTTTTAGTCATTTGGTCAATTCTCAATCACATCCATTGCAATATGCCTTGAGCCAAATTGAATGAACCAATGAGGCATGTGAGGACAACTTGAATCATGTAGTTCCTCATGAAGTTAGATTTAATAAAAATTCATCCTCGAGGTTGACTTTGACTAGAAACCTTAATTTAAAGGACTAGTTAGATATAACCTTGTGATTCTTCCAATCTCTTGAAAACCCTAATCATCGAGGATGAAGGAGTAATGTTGAGGTGATTTAGAGTGTATTGAACCATTGTAGCTTGATGGCATCATGACATATAGGCTTTATCATTCTCTAATGCTTTAAAACAAATCAACATCCTCTTGCAGGGAGAATCATCAATACAAGAACCCTTGATCCCTTAACCATAAAATCAATGCAATGCATGAGTATGTATGATGATGAAACATAAGCCATTTTGGTTAGAAATAAGAGGAAAATTTTGGGGTGCTGACAGAAGGTTGAGGAGTTTAATGATGCTTTATTGGGAAAATGGTGTTGGAGAGTGTTGGAGAGAGTGGAAGTCTTTGGTATAGGTTTTAGCCCATTATGGTGAGGAGGCGGTTGAGGTTTAGGGTAGAAAAAGGGTTTGTTTAGTGGTAGAACTTGAATAGGATCGGACAAAGGGGTGAATTGATTGAAAGCGGGTGACTAATCGATAATATGGAGAGATCGGTAGGAAATTGAGTTAACTCTCTTTTCTAGTGGGATCCTTGACTGGAATGTGGGGTGTTAATGTCTAGATTCCAAAGGGTTTATGAGCTTTATGAGAATAAGGGTGCTACAGTAGAAGAGATGTTTGCTTTAGGGTAGGGGTGAATGGTGAGGCCCGAAGATGACGTAGGAGGTTGTTTGCTTGGGAGGAAGAGTTGGTTTGTGTTAGGTTGTTGGATTCTTTTGTTTTGCAGGATTCAATTGCGGATACTTGGGTGTGGATATTACATTCTTTTAAGCGGTATGTTAGCAATGCTTACCATTTTTTGACAACGTCCCGTTCTTTTTTAGAACAAATAAAATTAGGTGGCGACTTCATTGTTTTTAAAACAACCGATGAAAAAACCAGTCATCACAGTTGGCGACTTCACTGGGGAAATTTTTTAAAATTCTTTTGACTAAGCGAGTCAACCCTAGTTTAGTTCTTCGCATGTTTGTGTGTTTGTTTATTGCTTTGATGTTTATTATTCATTGCCTATTATTTCTTTACATTTTGTATATTATCTTGTTGATGTATATTTTGGTGTTGGGAACTTGTTGGTTATGATTCATAGATAAGCCCAATACCCAGGCTTCTAGGAAATATTAAGCTTAGAGTGGTTGCAGTAACAGGTCAAATATCCTCAACAATATGGAGATTCTCATGTTTGATTGTCTAAGCGGTGTCATAAGGTTAATCTTTTGTTTGGAGTTAAATCTTAATATGTTACCAACGAGGATAATTTGGTAAGACGACACGTTATTATAGTTGAGAGCAAAACTATACAACAAAATGTGGATATATGAGGACGTGATCATATTTTGTTTGGTGTGACTTTTATGGTAAAATTTAGTCATTGATGTGTGGTTAGTTAAGTTTCGTTGGCTTGTCGAGTCATATTCATTATCATCATGATCACTTTGTGGCATTGGATGGTTGGTCAAAGTCAAGCCATACGCTTCACATCAAAATATCTTTATCTAATTAGATTCTAATTATTGCATAAATAATAATTTTGTCTCTTTTAATCCTATTAATAAATATTTTAGACTTGATTGGAATATCCTTATTTATTCTTCCCTCTCATATATCAATAAAGAAAGAAGCAAATTTTGAAAAATTAATTTTTTATAAAAATATTATTAAATCTATAAATATAAAAATATTATTTACTGCCAAAAGTTACAGTAATTTAAACTAACTAACACATATTGTTACTATACCCCATTCTTTACAAAAATGATTTGTTCAATCTAATAATACATGATCTTTTGGCAATATCTTGAATACATTATTTTCTCAACATATGATTTTTGTTGTGCCGCATCATGACCACAGAATATCTGTACTTTTGTTCTCCTTTGATGGAACACTTTGCAAGTTGTATCCATGCAATTTGGAATAATAATAAAATAATAATAATACCTGAAATAAAATTATTTCATTTGAATTAAAAATGAAAAATACTTTGTTTTGTTGCTACCTTCCTTTCAAGTTGTTATAGAAAATGAAAATTACAACATAGCATTACAATTTATAAGATAGCATACAATTTAACCGATTTTGAACTCAAAATCTTTAATTGAATTAGAAAAGATAATATATTTTCAATATATTTGTTATTTGTTCAATTTCTAATATTTTGATGTCTAAAAGTGGCGAGAGAAATCAACTAAATTATAAACTAAACAAATTATTTCAAGATTAATATGTTAAATATTTAATAGATGTGCCAAAATTAAAAATTCCATTATATGAGAAATAACAGGCAACAAAAGTCGACATGCAAGGATGATTAAGAGGTAAACAATAAGAGAAATACATACAAGGAAGATCAATAGTTGAATTAAATGGTGATTTTAACAACTAATATTAAAGTCACTAGAGAGATGACATGCAAAACAATAATAGAAGATATACGAATACGAATGACACATGTTTTGCTCGAACTAGATTTTATCGAAGAAAGTGAATGTATAGTCGATCACGATGGTTTGAAGCTTACGATGCGATGTAAATGGAGTTGACCTACAAAGTTAACACTCAACGAAATTAATAAGAGGGTAAAAAGTAGAGTTGAATGGAAATGATTTAAATACATGTGAAATAAAGCAATTCATTCTTTAAATAGGAGAATTAATTAACGAATGAACGTGATGAAGAATGAAATACAACTAATCGTCGAGACTAATCTATATAGGATGAAGCTTGAGGAGAAATTACCTACTTGATAGGAAAAGCCCACATGTTTAACGTAAACGAGAATTATAAAATCCTAATTCCCAAATGAAATTTGTCAATCAAGGATGGATTAATTACAATGTGAATAGAAATATTGATGTTTAAGGAAATGGGCCTTGAAGCCATATATAGGTTATGGTTGTAAGTGTTTGGTTTATGGAGAATATAATTGTTGGATGGTTGAAACGATGGCTATGAACAAGACAAGTTAGTACCAAATTGCTGCTTTTTAGTGTAGATTTTAAATCAAACAACCAATTTTACAAAATGATGAATGATAAAGAAAATTCTAGAGATCCTTGGTAAATGTTAGGAATGTAGGAATATGCAAATAACCAGACAATCTAGGGCATCTTTTACTAAAAGAGACAACAATGTTGTGTCCCACACTCTAACAAAAAAAATGTTGAGCAAAAAACAATACTATACGAGTTAAACAAAATCCAATTTTAACAAAATTCAATTTATTCAGGATATGATGCCCAAATAATATAATTACCTTCGCTTTTTCTAAAAAATAATCTAAATGTCATATTAATATATTATCATTAATAAATATATATTAATTTACAATTATTTAAAATTTTAACTACAACAGAAAATGTTATAGTTATGATTTAAAATTAACGACTACAATTTCAGCATCTCAAATGAAGATAATTTAGGAAAAATTAAAATTCATCATTTTTATTTTATTTTAATATGAATATTTATTAATTAAAAACAAAAAAAATAAAAAATTAGAAATGGTTCAATTATTGGAATCTAGAAAAATGATAATTACGATTTAATTGATGGAAATTTTCAATTATCAAAATAACATGATTTCTTGTTGTTGTAATTTACATGTTATTTTCAAGTTTCACCAAAATCACGTTTACAAACCACGTTTTTAGTGAAATAACAATTTTTAACTTTTCTAATTTAAGGCAAAAAGCATCCAAAAATACGGTGTAAGTGAAAAAATGTGAAAACACTGCGAAATAATTCATTTTTTTTTTAAAATCACAAATAATAAATTAATATCATCAAATATTATAATAAATTTTCTTTTAACCAATCAATCAATGTTACACAAATTTTTATTTTATTTTAAATAAAATTAAAAATTTAAAACAATTGGTTGGATACTCAACTTAAATTAAGGAATACTAATTTTTTTTACCTAAAACAAATCCTCCATGATCTAATTTATCTACACATACATATACACGCATTTCATTCCTATCTTGAGATTGAAATAATGATTTGATTGTAATCATCATGAAAACTAATTATATGTCTATACTTTGAACACAATTTATATGCTTTGCTATTCATTTTACATTGAATTGATATTAATTAAGTCAAAATTTTAATTGTAAAAAACTTTCATAACCTTTCACAACAATAGTCATATTTTATTATTTCACATAAATAAAAAATAATAATTTTATTAATTTATCTTTAAATAAATAATAATAATAAAATATTAAATATTAAATAATTTTAATTAAATAATATATAAAATATGAAATATCGATACTGTCAGACAATAGTAATCATATTAAATTATTTAAATTATTTAAGTATTTTAATATGAAAGAATGATATACTCGTATTAGATGACGGTATAAAATTCTTTTATACTATCACAACATATCTATTAAATTTTTTAAAAATTTAAATTGAAAATAAAAATATCAATTTTCTTGATAAGCATTATTATTATATTGCAACTTTTATGAAAGATCCAAAGTAGTACTATGAATATTATTATAAGTCCTAATACAAAGGATGACAAAAGCATTTTCCTACCAAACCAAAAAAAGCTCAATAATAGTACACATGTTTCAATTTTTCAATCATAAAAATAAATAAAAATATTATTCTTGACAAAAAATAAATAAATAAAATATTATTGCGTATAATTTCATCTTTTGAATTTTTCTTTTTCTATAAAACAAGCTCATTGGTCATCAACCTCAAAAAGAAAAAACAACTCATCTTTTTGGCTTTTGATTCTACAAAACATTTTTCCAAAATCTTTGCTTGTTTTGATTCCTTTCTTCAATTGGAATCTATAAACCCTGAAAGAATCTCGTGAATTTTGTATAATTCAGTTCTTTTTTAGAAGAAAGATTGGTTTTTGGCCCCAATTATTGATTTTTCTCAACAGGGTTCTGTTGAGAATTTGAATCTTTGTTGGGGTTGTGAATTTTACGTTTCTGAGTTGTAAAGTTGATTCCTTTTTGGTTTTTGGATTTGGGTTTGTTTCAACTATCTTCTGGGTCTTCAATAGTATTTGGCTGATTTTTCAGGTAATGAATTGGACTAAGTTGAAGATATTGTTCATTTTTGAAGTGTGTGTTTGGTTTAGCTTTTGGAATTTAAAAGCAATTATAGAGTAAAGTTGATTTTGGAATGATTTTTAGGTGTTTGTTTCTTGATTCTGCCTTTATAATTGATTCTTGATTCTGCTTAAACTAGAGAATTTGTAGTGTATGTTTGGTTTGGTTTAGTTTTGGAAGAGGTAAAAGCATTTTAGAGGCGTAGAATTGATTTTAGAATGATCACGAGGTGTTTGGTTCTTGTAGTAGAATTGTTTGGTTCTTGTAGTAGAATTGAAGTTAGAATTGATTCTAATTGAAGTTATTTTATTCAAATATTCAAACATAAATGACTTTACATCCAACTCACTTTTAACCAGAGTCAATTCTACAAAATCACTTAAAATCAATTTTTTCACAGCTGAACCAAACATAGGTTAATTATTGTATATTATTGTATTGTCTTTTATTAAGGATTTGTTTGGTTATTTGAATTCAACTAAACTAAAGTAATTGTTCATCAAGTTTGTATCTTTAGGTAATTTTGTAAGATGGGTTAGTTCAATTTTTGATTTTTGTTTTTGTTTTTCAGGGTTTGTTTGGTAGCTCTGAAATTTTCAAGGGTTGAAAACTGAAAAAAAACTGAAAATGACAATTGGAGTCTTGCACCTAAGACAGAGGAAGAAATCAAGAACAAGGCGTTGTGAATGAGAATGCACCCTTGTTGCCTAAAAGTCAAGCCAACGAGTGATTCCGGGTTTGATGATTTCAATGGAGCTTCGTATTCGGTGCTGTTTTCAACTTGCAACTACAATTATTGGTGCTGGAATCATGGCTTTGCCTGCGACGTGAAACAGTTGGGAATGATTCCTGGTCTTCTTGGGATACTCATGATGGCTTTTTGACTGAGAAGTCAATTGAGCTTTTGATTAGGTTTACAAGGGCAGGGAAATCTGTTTAGTATATGCTGGTTTGATGGGTGATTCGTTCGGAAATATGGAAAAGCTTTGACACAGATTTGTGTTATCGTCAATAACATTGGCACGCTTATCGTTTACATGATTATAATTGGTATGATGCTATGACTATTCTTTAATTTTAGTACTTCAAAGTTCATTAATTGCATATGTTTTGGATCTGCTTGGAAAAACAACTTAATCAAGTGCTTATGATATCAAAAGCTCATTATATAAGTGCTTATGTATATAAGTTATTTTTATTGTAAAAGATAAATAAAAAACTGTTCTTAATTCTTATATAAGCTATGAGCTGTTTTCGTAAGTTATTCTATAAAGCTTGTGGAAATGAGCCGAAAACACAGCTTATGTTGTTTACATAACCTAGATAATCTAAAATAAGTCAATCCAAACAGACCCTTAACTTTTTCACCCTTGGATCTCTATAAGCAAGGCTTTATAGGGTTGTCGAACTCAGTTTTTTTGTTTACTTTGCAGGTGATGTGCTCTCTGGAACATCTTCGAGTGTAGAACATCACCACGGTATCCTTGAAGGATGGTTTGGTGTGCATTGGTGGACTGGGCGGACGTTTGTCCTTCTTACAGCGGTTGCTATATTTGCTCCTCGCATGCTTTAAGCGAATTGGTAACTGTTATTCTTTCATTTGCATTTGATTCTAACAAATGTATTATTTTGTCGTATTCTAATCCTAATAGTAAACAATTTGTATGCGCTTTGGTTGCAGATTCGTTGAGATTCACGTCAGCCCTTTCCGTTGCGCTGGCTGCTGTTTTTCTTGTCATAGCTGTTGGAATTTCGGTTGTCAAGATCATAAGTGGAGGCATTAGCATGCCGAGACTCTTCCCTATTGTTACCGATGCATCATCTATCGTTGACCTATTTACCGTGGTTCCCGTGTTTGTGACTGCCTATATCTGTCACTACAACGGTATGCATTTTATTCAACTCAATTAAGTGCTTATTGCATAAGTGCTTATTATAGTTAGTCTGCATTCTCTTTGCAAAAGTCTTGTGTGTTCACCTTTTCTTTTGCAGTTCACATCGATAATGAACTCGGGGACAACTCACAGATGCAAGCGTTGTGCGTACAGCCCTCGGTCTATGCTCATCCGTACATGATGATAAGCTTCTTGGTTTCCTCCTATTGGGAAGGAACCCTTGATGACGTGTTGCCTTGACACGATCTCGAATTCCTTTTGGTTCTTTGCTCAACGATGCTGTTCGTACAGCTACGGCACACCTCATGTTTGTCTTTCCAGTTGTGTTTTTCGACTCAATATAGACGGTCTTCTCTCTTCTTCAAGACCTTTGGTTCTCAGTAACTTCAGATTCGCCGATCACTGCATCCCTTATTGGTGTTATCTTCCTTGGAGCAAACTTCATTCCTAGCATTTGGGATGCTTTCCAGTTCACCGGAGCAACGGCAGTCTGTATAGGATTCATCTTTCCACCGCCATCACTCTCAAGTGAGTTTTCTCAATGAATTTCTATTCAATAACGGGTTTGATAATCCATCGTAATTCTTTTGTCTCTCGATAATATCTTACTTTGTCTGAGTTTATGCTTTTTTGCTATATATCTAATTTGAGTTTTCTTTTGTTCGGCTATCTTTTAACGATGCAGGGACCGCTACAATATAGCAACAAGATCAGACAAGATTCTATGCGTCGTTATGATAGTCTTGGCTGTCGCCTCAAACGTTGTGGCCATATACAGCATTTGGGATGATCACGAAGAGCAATACTTGAGCGAATGATGGTCACAGTTCTTGGCGAAAGGAACTGAATTGGCGGGTGTCAGTCAGAAAATCAGGGTTTTCTGAGAGGGTCTCATGAGTCGTCGTCGATTTTGAATAAACATAGAAGCTACTACCCTGTGTACAAATTTACTTCAAAAGGTGTCCATGTATCCGGCCTCGGTTGTAGTTTGCGATTGTTTATATTTGTTATGGTTTTTTGAGTAATAAATACTCTCTTTCCTGATTTGTTTTAAAATGTAATAGAACTTCTGCTGCATCTGTATGTATTATATTGTATTGAGTGAAGGAATGAACTATGTAAGAATGTTATAGTTCTTGAATTGGACAAGAGAAAGTTGCTATAGCTCCTCCCTCCTTTGAGTTAAAGTAAATGTGTTTATAGTTGGTATTCAAATTTTCCCCAAAAGTAAATGTGATGCAACTCATACAGCGTGTCTTGAGTGTGATGTGTGACATGTGTTGTGTATGTTTGCTTGTTTGGTGTGTGACATGTGTTGGTGAATGTTTGCATGTGGCGTGTGATATGCGTTGGTGTATGTGATTGTATTCAAACACTTTCATTTCTTTGTCCGTGAGATCGAACACTTTCTTCCCTTCTAATATCTCTGTACAATTATCGATTGCTGGTAATTTGATTGTATTAAAACCTACTAACTTTTCTTCTAATGCATTTCATGAATTAAAATAAAGTAATAATCTATTGTCTATCTAATCAATGACTAAAATTATTGATCAAAGTTTAAGATCTTTGTCTATGTATAAAAAAAGGAAGATATACTAAAACATTAAGCATAACCAAAATATAATTCTTAAAGTGATTCATCTAATCACATTCACACGATTTCTAGCATTTCATCTATAGAAAGAACAAAAGACTTGTAATGACATCAAACACAAGAAAAAATGACCGCAAGAAAAGTTAGAAATTGCCATGAAGCAAACACATAAACCTTCATGAATTTCCAAATTTTGATACTCACATACCATTATAATGCTGGTTAACATCTTCAATGACCTTATCCAAGAATGGAACTCTTGTTAATTTAATGGATTTGCTCATTCCATTCCACAAGTTAGCAACCTCTTGATCACTTTTAAGTGGTTCAAAATAATCCCCTTTTCTCTAAGAATCTTTGCATCTTCCTCCGTCTATGATTCCATTCATCAACTCGATGTGGGCAAAAATCAACGGTCTTGATGCAGTTGATGCTTCATAAGCAACTAAATTTCTCATAAACACTTCGTGTTTATATAAATTGATTGTTGGAAGATAAAGAGTTGTTGATTTTACATCAAATAAATAGTTGATATGTCTCCTTCGTTGTATGAAACTAACTCCAGATTTTGAAAGTTCGTATGAAGGTATAGCAATTTCATGATTAACAATGATTTGTTAGTGATATCATTTGAGCTTAAATTCTCATTTTCTTCTTTTAGCTTCTTTTTCTTTCGAGAATAGAAAATATTCGATCGGTTTGCTTTATAATTCTATTACGGAAGATTAGAAATGATTGTCAAGGCAACCAAGTGATAACTTTATGGCTCTACATTCTTTGAGCTTCTTAAGTATACTTATTAATGTTGTTGCCAATTTCAAAGCAACCTCAAACTTCACATATGTGTTT
>CM038793.1:675966-740347 GCA_021764765.1 Vicia sativa
GGAAAGCCAGGTTGTCCATCAATTCTGGTTGGTTCTATGTCCTTCTTTACACGAAACCTCACCTATCTCTCATTCTTAGTAATCTCTTACATGTCCCTCAAATTACCAAAATCTCATAGTGTGAGCAAATTTGCTCAAGATAATAATGTGTTTTTAGATTTCATCCTAAATTACGTGTTTGTCAAATCTAAGGCTACTTAGAAGTGTTGCCGGTGGTCTGTTGGAGATGATGGCTATAAATTTCCTAATCCTGCTGCATCTCCATTGTCCAAGTCTTGTCAGGTCTTCATACTTGTAGCTCTAGCGGTAGTTTATTTTGTTCCTAGCTATGGCGGTTGTAATACTCCCAATTTATGTCAAATCTTACACTTCCATGTAGTAAGATCCTTCAATAATAATACTACAAGTACTTTCCTTCTTCTCTTTAATTACGCTTTTATTGTGGCAGTTTACCCTTATCTCACTCTAATAAATTTCTTGTATGGCAACTAATAAATATATTGGCGTACGGTTAAAATGCTTCAAATCACCATGCTCTTGTTGAAATTTTTAAATCATGAACCGGCTATTCCTCTAAACCCACACGGAAAAGTGTATCGTACTTAGCCATGTTAGCAAGTCATAGAGTTACCATCATCCTTGTCTACTCGGTCCACATCCCTTTGAATTAGTGGTGTGTATCTTTGGGAGTCCAACATACAATCTTCAAGTGGCTACACTTGCTTCTTAACTTGTGTGGATGCTTTTCTAGGTTTGTTTGGGTCTTTCCTCTCAAACTCAGGAGTCGACACTGTATGCCAGTTCGCGGTTTAAGAAAATGGTTAGATTGCGGTTGATTGTTCCATTAAGTGTGTTCAAGTGATGGGGAGGAGAGTTTAGGCCTCTCACCAAGTATCACAGAATTTAGAATTGTTCATAGGTTCACTTGTCTCATACACACCACCAAAATGGTCTTGTTGGCTATGAAACATAGACACATTGGTAGACCGGTCTCCCTTGCTTTCAATCCTCTTCCTTTGGTTTTGGGATCATGCCTTTTGTTCACTGCGGCTATCTGTTACGAGGTTCCATCCAACCTTAATACCTACTTACTACAAATTTCAACAAACCACAGATTATTCCACTCTTAGGGTTTTGGGCGTGCATTATCCTTTCCCCTGCGTACCCTCATGTTTCGTAGTTTGGCTTATAGATCTCAACAATGCATCTTTCTTGGTTGTTCTCCTCTCACAAGGTTCAAATGTCTTTCCCGATGGACATATCTCGTCTCTAAGGATGTTGTGTTTCATGAAGCTTTGTTTCCTTATTCCTCCTGTTCCCAATTCTTCCAAAACTTGGTCCATTCATTGTGTCTTCGGTTGCGTACTTGCTCCTCTTCCATTCCCTCTCCGCTCCCATTCAGTCTTCATCTTCCATTTCTAGGTCTTTGTCTTCGACTCTCATTTAGTTCTTCAGCTGATCATCTTTGGATCACGTTCCACTCCTTGCCCTCATTCTTACTGGCAGTTTCTTCTCCTGCATCTACATCGCCATGGAGATGGTCACCCTCTGTTCCTCACGCCCTTCTGCTGGCATTCGCTCCTCTCATTCTATCTCTCTCCGTACCAAATCCTCATCCAGTTTGGAGACTAGTACCATCTCCTTCCTCCTCTCTGGTCTTTACGGACCGGGCTCTAAGATTACCAATCGATCCTCGCCGTCTTTTCCTTCGTTTCACCCTCAAGAAATGTACTTTTATACGGACTAGAGCCAAAGAGGTATCACTCTACCCGGACTTCATCCCACCCTCCTTTTTAACCGCACCCACGGCGGATGGCAGGCTGCTCCTCATTGGTTTCGGTGATGCAAGAAGAGTATCGAGACTGATGGAAATCGGAGACCGGACATTGGTGAAATCTCGGTTGGGGAACTGGTCACGGTTTGTAAATGGGTTTTGGTAAAGGAAAATCTGGTGGCTCCATAAAAGTGTACAAGGCCGGTTAGTAGCTAAAGGATTCCATCAGAGGAGGGTGATTTCCAGAGACTTTCTCACTGTCATCAACGCAATAGCGGTCGAATCATTTTAACCATTATTTGTTAGTAACAAATGGACAATCCAAGCAAATTGATGTTAATAATGCTTTCCTCATTGGCACTCTTGGAGGAGTGTTTATGCGACCTCCTCGGTTTTGGGCGGACAACTGGTGGTAAATTAGACGGGCGATTTATGGTTTAAAGCGGGCTCCTGGGGCTGGTTTGATAAATTGAAGGAGTGCTTGGTTCAGCTTGGTTTCAAGCTGAGCGGGTGTGATCCTGGTCTCTTTTGCTGCATCAAGGCAGAAACCGGTCATGATTGCGAATGTATGTTGATGATATTATCATCACGGCGTTCAGCTCATACCTCGTTTAATCAAGCACCTCAACAACAAATTTTCAAGAACAATTGGGACAACTTGATTATTTTTAGGTCTTGAGTCTCTCATCTCTCTAATGGTTCTTTGCTTCATCTCAACCAAATTGCATCGATCCATCCAACATGCTCAATGCTAATGGCATGCCCACTCCCATGGTTTCCAGCAGCAAATTATCCAAAGTTGGCTCAGCTGCTGTGGAAGACCCAACTCACTTTAGGTCAGTTGTTGGTGCCTTGCAATATGCCACTTTAACTAGGCCTGAGATCTCTTTTTCTGTCAACAAAGTTTGTCAGTTTCTATCCAATCCTTTAGAGGATCATTGGAAGGCAGTCAAGAGGATTTTGAGGTACTTAAGTGGCACCTTGCATCATGGTTTACTCATTCAACCTGCCCCTGTCCAACAGCCTATGCAATTATTAGGATTCTGTGATGCAGATTGGGCATCAGATCCTGATGACAGGAGGTCCACTTCAGGGGCCTGTATCTATCTTGGTCCAAATGTTGTTTCCTGGTGGTCCAAGAAGCAACATTGCTGGATCCGTCTTTGAAGCGATACCTGACATGGCTCAATTGGCTGCTGAGCTCATTTGGATTCAGTCTTTACTTCAGGAACTTCACTGCTCCTGTCAGGTGCCTAGGATCCTGTGTGATAACTTGAGCACTGTCACTCTTGCTCATAATCCTATCCTACACAACAAAACCAAGCATATGGAACTAGATATATTTTTTCTGAGAGAGAAGGTTCTCAGCAAACACCTCTCTGTGGTTCATGTTCCAGCACATGATCAGTGGGCTGACATTCTCACTAAACCCTTATCTGCTGCCAAATTTGTACCTCTGCGTTCTAAGTTGCGTGTGTTAGACAAAATTGCTTTGAAACACCCACCAGCAGATTCTAAGGGGGACTAATAGAGTAGTGGTATAATGTAGTGGAATATGTGTGTGTTCTATAATTGCTGAGCTGGCAGCTTATGTGTCACATTTTGTTAGACTTGCTCCACTATATATAGCAAGCTCTTTGTATCTCTCTAAACACACAAAATACAATGAGAATTTCTTTCACTCTTTCTATTCTCTCTACATTAACAAAGTCTATCAGAAAGAACAGTTACTCATGTAAACAATAGTAATTCAGGAAAACCTGTTACTGGGACATGCCGAGCAGATTGCTTCCGGAAGAGGAAGATACAATTCCTAGTTGTACTTTCAAACTATGAAGCACGGACATTCCGAACACGACACCGGTATTGGAAAAATAAATAAAATAAATGTAATCACAAGTGTCGGTGCCGGTGTCCAACACTGACACGGACACGGACTCACCTTTTCTCAGAGGTGTCGGTGTTGCATAATCTTAAATTAATTGTAGCCATTCTTTTTTTGTTTTCTCATAATTTTTAATCATAAAGTTTTGAAGATGTTTCACAGCCATTCTTTTTCAAATATCAGGAGGTCATTTCTCTGGCATATATAGAAAAGTTCAACTAAAGCCATTAAAGTGGATCAAAGTGGCCAAAAGCAATGGTGAAGGTGAAGAAGAGAGACCTGTTGAAGCTCTGATGGTTCTTAAATATGGTGGTGTTCTTACACATGCTGGCAGAAAGCAGGTTAAAATGATTAACAAAACGATAGTTCTGCTCATCTCAAATTTAATTTTATTGTTACGATTATTGCTGAGGATAAATTTATGCTTATTTATAGCCTTTTTTTTCAGATATGTTGAAAATGTTTTTATTTTTATGTTTTGAAGGCAGAAGAACTTGGAAGATATTTCCGGAATAATATGTATCCAGGTGATTGAATTATATTTTCATTCAGCGACATATCTCTAAACTTTAATGGTTCTATTTTAAATTAAAAGCATTCATCATATTATAGGAGTTTTTTTCCTTAGATCGCACATTTTCTAGTTCAATATTTGATTATTTCTGAGACTCTTCTTTCAAATCTGCATGCTGGATATCTGAATGCATGTTTTCAAAGATTTTCTTAGAATTTGGAACTAGACCAAATGTACATCAACTATCTAATGAACTTAAAAAGAGAATTTTCACTTATAATAGTGACCGGAGAGAGTAGATTGAAATATTTTATAACAAAAATAAAACTCAAAAACGCTAGAAGGAGGGGTTGAACCTCCGACCTTGTGGTTAACAGCCACACGCTCTAACCAACTGAGCTATTCCAGCTTCTGTTTTTTAGAGCAATTTATTATATAATATACCCTCCGTTTTTTATTATAAGTCGCTTTGAGAAAATGAAATTGTACTATAATGTAAGTTGTTTTACAGTACTAATAAATCATTAATGTTATTTTTCCTATATCACCCATAGATATTTATTATACTCTCCTTCCAATTATGTTAATTTATCTTCTCCATACCATTATTGAAGAACAATTTTGTAACATTTCTTAAAAAGTGTGAAAAGTCCAAAACAACTTATAATAAAAATTGGATGGAATATTATTATTGTTCATGAAGAAACATGCTATATAAATCCTAGGTGAGATGTACTAAATAAATCACTGCATATTATAGGAGATTTTTCCCTTCTATCTCACATTTTCTAGTTTAATCTTTTATTATTTCTGAGGCTCCTCTTTCAAATCTGCATGCATACCTGAATGCATGTTTTCAAAGATTTTCTTAGAATTCAGGTTGAGCTTAACTCATCACTACAAAACCAGCTTTGTAAGGTAAGGATTGTCCCCTCTTGTAAACACATGTGCAGACCATATATTGCCCGATGTGTGACTCTTAACAGATATATAACTATGCAGATATATACTCCTGTGTGGATCTCCACTTAATTGTTAAACCTTTCACGACAGTTATTTCGATGTGCTGTATGTTATTAGTTTCATTCCCAACACATCTCTCCTTACTTCCTTAAAATCTGTCTGTTTATATGTGTTGAAAAGGAGATTCAGTTTTATTGTGATTCAAGCATAACTTATTATTCATTTTCTAATTTTTGGAGAATGAATTTGTGATTGGTTTCAGTAGGAAAACTCTAGAGAATTCTGTTTTCAATTATTATTTCGTAACTGATTACAAGGGTTGCACTCCTATATATAGGAATGTTTGAGGTACACAAGCTATAACTAACTTGATGCTAGTCATTGACTCAGTTAGTTGGTTACATATGCATGCCTATGCTAATGTGCTGTACAGTTCAGTTAGTTACATGGTAAAGTGTTCTTTAAGGTGAATCCTCATGCTTGACATGATGCATCGTATGCATGCCTATGCTAATGTGCTGTACAGTTCAGTTAGTTACATGGTAAAGTGTTATTTATGGTGAATGCTCATGCCTGACATGATGCATTATGTGCATTCTCTAATACTAATAAGGATAGTTTTGTTGATTGTATTTACTATTATCATTCATTCTTTCTTTTATAATTGATACAATGCCCTTAGATGGTCTCTCCCTACTCGGCGGCGTCTCTTGGTCTTGTTCTACCAAAGTTTGATTTCTTTTTATTGATTCTATCTGTTGGGTCCTTTTGGCCTGGTCTTATTTCTGTTTAACAATATTTGGTCATTCGTGGTTGTTTAATAGATGTTGAAGCATCTCGTTAAAAAGCCTACTAAAATTGGGTGACTTAGAAATAGGGATGACAAAGCCCTCCCTGCTTATATTATTGCTATGGCATTCAATTCAATCAAACTATTGGTGCATTTTGGTCTGTATAAAATTATAAATCATGTTATGATGTGTGGGAAAGGGACCAGATTATTCAAACCAATTATAAATTATAAAATTACAAAAAATAGTTGCGGTGCATTTCAAATAGTTTTACTGATTTCAACCAGTTTTGTACAATAAGTGAAATGGAATGCATGAAAGTTGAACAGCAAATGAATACACGCATATATCTATCTATCTCGGAAAAACTGCAGCATCAGTGCTTCTTAAGTTTTAGTCGCCATAACTGGTTTCAGAGACGATATTTCTTTCATTATAACACTGAGATGGTAGTGGACTGTAATTTGTATAGAAAAGGTAAATCAAATTCTTTATGATCACAGGAGAAGGTACTGGCCTGCTTCGCCTCCATAGTACATATCGTCATGATCTTAAGATTTACAGCTCTGACGAGGGTCGTGTGCAGGTATGGGCTAAATTTCTCTAACCTTCTCAATCTTAAAATAAGGCGTAAATTGTTTATTTTCAGTTTACCCAATTGTTATATAAATATTTTTTCTATACCTAGACTTTGTGGCTACTTACAATCTGTCTCAAAGAATATCATCTGAAAGGTCTTCTTGACAATGCCTTGGTATATGTTGTCAGATGTCTGCGGCTGCATTTGCCAAAGGTCTTCTTGATCTTGAAGGGCAGCTAACTCCAATCCTGGTTTGTTTTCTTTCCTGAATAAAATATTTGATCTTGTTCTCTGTTTTCAGTTTAGTTTAACTGAAATTTTATCTCAGGTTTCCCTTGTAAGCAAAGATTCCTCTATGTTGGATGGGCTTGACAATGCCAGTATTGAAATGGAAGAAGCCAAGGTTTGTGATTATGATGACTTATAGTCCTTTTCTACCGTATAGGCTTTTGCAATAATGATGATAAATTGAGAGTTGTTTATGCTCGAATATTCTGCAGGCTCGCCTGAATGAAATTATTACCTCTAGTTTAAAGACCATTGTTCATAGCGATGAATCACCTGAATTTTCTTGGATGGTTGATGGAGCTGGATTGCCATCGAATGCATCCGAATTGCTTCCAAAGTTGGTAATGTTTTGTAATATAGCACACTTCATGTCTTTAATCCCTCCATGATTAAGAGGGGAAGCTAAAATGCTCTTTTTTTTTTTAAATTGAAGAAAGTTATCTAGCTCTCTTATGAAAGTCATTAAATACTTGGTATATGCTGACAAATGTCTGCTGCCTTATGAAGATTCTAATATTTAACATTTTAGGTTCTTCTAGTTTTGCTACAATAAGAATAGTGTGAAAGTGAAAGTCTTAATTCCAATTCAGAAATAGTATCTCAATCAAGTATGCTATTATCTACATTCTACACCATATTTTAACATTAATAATTACGTTCTTATTGGAATACCATTTTTAATTTGCTTTGAGGTCCTAACATAATCTTGTAAGCAAGAAAACTGAAATTTAAAGGAATCGAGTAACCCTGTCTTATCACCAAATAGCCACTTCAAGGAACAAAGGTGGAGAACTTTTGAAAGTAACTTCAAATAATGGGCAAGAAATACCCCGTGTTAAACAACCTTGAGTAGAAAATGAAATACATTATATTTCGAATTCTTATTATGACAATATGCGGACATATTTTAAGATCTCAAATATGTCCAAAAAATGATTTAGTTGGAATTATCAAATTTCTGTAGATTACATGATTGGTAGGGTAGGTTCATTTTCATTTTACATGATAATGCTGATCTTATGTCAATATTCAGACCATGTCATCTTCTGCCTGTGGGAAACCTGTTTGTTTGCTGTTGTCTGAGTTTACTAATCAACACAGGAGTGTTTTCATGATATATTATTGTCTCCTGATTCCTTCTTCTATGCTTTCACTATCAATAGAATGTGAAATCATTCTTGTAAATATGCAACTAAATCTGTTTTTGTTTTCTGATTTTCCCTCTGTATCTCATGGACAGGTAAGTTTGATTAAGAAGGTTACTGAACAAGTAAGACTTCTAGCCAAGGATGAAGATGAGAATCTTACAGAAACTAACTTATATGATATTATTCCTCCTTATGACCAAGCAAGAGCACTTGGGAAGACAAATATTGATGTTGATCGTATAGCTTCAGGCTTACCTTGTGGTAGTGAAGGGTTTCTCTTAATGTATGCTCGGTGGAAAAAACTTGAAAGAGACCTATATAATGAACGGAAGGAGTAAGTATTTACTGTGATTTGATCTTGTTTTGTTTATTCTGTTTTGGATATTAGAAGACGAAAGGTTACTTCAAATGCCATTCATACATGAGAAAGGTTAGTTACATACATGACAGAACAGAAGGCTGTATCATTCACATTAGAATTTTTAAAAACTAGATATTGTAAAGTCAAAACTTATTATAGACCCTCAGTTATTTAGTTATGGAAACTTTATGTTTATTGCTAGACGCATATATGACCTTTTTATAATGCAAATATATCATTAAATTTTCTCATCTAAATTACTTTTCTTGCCTAGCCATTGCAAGATAGAGCCTTCTTTAGTTTTACTTTGTATTATGTTAAACCAACAAAATATTATTTGGTGTTGGAATTCTAACTTTCCTTCCATTAATTAAATTACTTTCAGTTTTTTCTAGTTTCTATTTCACATTAGCTTTTTCCATTGTTAATTTATTACAAAACTATCATGAACTCCTATTCCTGTATCATATATGTAGTCATTATGCCTTCATTTTTCTTGTTATGTGTGTGTGTAACGTGATGGCTGACACTCAATGGTGTATTACTTCCACAGGCGGTTTGACATCACACAAATTCCTGACGTCTATGATTCATGCAAGTAAGTTATCTCTTTCATTATGTTTTAATGATAGTCAGCTTCCCGAAACATGTTTTCTGATTTCAAAGGGATTGTTATGCAATGCTTAGTCTTTTGTTTCCTGATGGCTGCAACAGCATCTAACATTTATTTTATCATTCTCTTTTCTCGACAACTTTTTGGATATTGTTTACGTCAGAACTAAAAGTTCAGCTCGGTTGAGTTGAATTTTACTAAAGTTTTGAGAGCATATAGTAAAACAAAAATGAAGACATTATTTTTCTCATTCAAATTTAAGATGAAGCTCTTGGTTTATTGGATTTTATTTTTAGCATCAAATTGTTGAGAATAAATAACCAAAGAGCAAATTAAACAGAAACGGTACAGATAGCAAGAAAATAAGAAGTCTTCCACTGAGCTATTCTACCAGGCCATTTTATAGATCTTTTTTCTGTTAAATTAGGGGTTTTCCACTTAAAACTTCTAAGCTTTAATTAATGAATAGATTCTTGAGTGATTGTTGCTATTCTGATACTCTTCAACGTTTCTCTCTTTCTATCTTCTCTTAAAAATCTACCCTACTATCCTATATATTTTCTGCTCCTGGCTATTCTTTTACCATTATCCCTCCTCGGTTTTACATCTCAAGCCTATATGTAGTATTTGAGTATGACTGGGCTTTAAGATTTAGAAGATCTTTACAGTTGATTGGCGGAAATTTATCAGCCTATGGTGTTATCAATAAACACTTGAAACTAAATCTTATTTATGCGTGTGTATCAAATATGCATTAATGTTTAACCAATTTTCAATATCACAAATTTTTAAAATAAATTGGCAGCTTCTTTTAATAAGTTATGTAGCTTGTTTTATTCCTTTCTTATGGAAGTCAAAATGTTCTTGCATTACAGATATGATCTCTTGCACAATGCTCATCTTAATCTAGAAGGATTGGATGAACTCTTTAAAGTTGCTCAGGTATGTTACATTAGGAAAATCCATTCTCAGCTAAAACTGATTGAACCAGTGCAAGATCAACACTTATAAAATTATGAATAGTGTATTTCTGTAAGTATTTTGAATTAATCACCGTATGTTTATTACAAAGATAATCAGGTATTTCCTTGCAGAAATGAATCACTAACATATGATATTTGTCTGTGTATTATGTAACATTTAATGATGAATTCTGTTTGTTCACTTTCCTTGATGCACCTCCTTATTTGCAGGCACTTGCTGATGGTGTAATACCAAATGAATACGGAATTAATCCAAGTCAGAAACTGAAGATTGGCTCCAAGGTAACCTCCAGCTATAAGGAGTATTGCAAATTGCATTAAATGTTATAAACCTTATGAACACGTGGGTATTTTGATTTGATGCTTTGTTCAATTGTTTGTTCCTTTCAAATCTAGATTGCACGTCGATTATTGGGAAAGCTTTTGATTGATCTGAGGAACACCCGTGAAGAAGCCATTAGTGTTGCTGAGTTAAAGAGTAACCAAGACCACGATTCATCAATCACGAAAACTGAAAAGGAAAATTCAGATGCCAAGCCAAAACTTAATAAGAATGATGAAGTAAGAAAATCCATCACTTTGAGTGATATATCAATGGACCAAGATGATGATGATGATAAAGAACCCAAATATCGTTTGGATCCGAAGTAAATATTGTTTTATTTTATGCTATACATTATGTTGTATTCTCATGGTGTTTATGTTATATTCTCATATTGTTTATTCTTTTCCAGGTATGCAAATGTAAAGACACCCGAGCGTCATGTGCGGACACGCCTATACTTCACATCAGTGAGTGCTGTGTTGCTTTATGTTATGAACCCTTGAACATAAATTTATTTCTAAACCCCTCCGACCCGAATAAAATAAATATTGAATTCCTTTAACTAAAAGATGCATCCAAATTTCTTGATTTATAAAATTCTGTTGATATTTGCCAAGAATTCATCTTAGTTTTGTTTCCATACTGGTGTGTTTTATACCTTATTATTCTTGTTGACAGGAATCACATATTCATTCACTCATGAACGTTCTTCGTTATTGTAATATGGATGAATCTCTTGAAGAAGAAGATAGTCTTGTTTGCTACAATGCTCTAGAGCGCCTATATAGAACAAAGGAGCTTGACTACATGAGTTACATTGTGCTGAGGATGTTTGAAAACACAGAGGTAGTTTACCATTTTGCCCAATTAACATTTCTAATTGAGCAAACACTTGATTTGGTCCTTGAATGTATGAGACGATGTTACTATAGTCCCAAATGTATCAAAATTGAAAATATTTATCTAGCGCCTCTTCTGTTGAACATGTTTGACTTCAACGTGACTTTGATGCTTTTGCTTCTGAATCCAGTTGTGAATTTGTGATGCAATGAGGTTGTCAGAAGCAATGCTGTGTAACATAGATAGTCATGTATAAATCAAACATGACTTAATTAGCTGTCCAATTGAAAGCATAATTAGTTATGAACGGTTATAATATTTTCAAGGCATAATAATTGTCAGGTGCTTATGTAATGTATTCTAGTATGCTGTTTTAATTAAAAATAACTTCTATCTTTCAAAACAGGTGGCTTTAGAAGATCCAAAAAGGTTCCGCATAGAACTGACCTTCAGTCGTGGTGCTGATCTTTCACCTTTGGAGGTAATGATATATAGTTTATTTGAATGGCATAATAAGAAATCTGGAATGGTTGATTTCAACTCTTCATTTGCCATTAAAATATGTCGTGTGTATCATAAGAGAGTGAAATTCAACTCATTACCCCTAGGTCTTAACGTTGCTTTTGGTGCAATGGTTTTGAGCTTCCTATTAAACCAGATGTTTTCAAACTATATAAGCTTCATTGTTTTTTAGCTTCCTATTAAACCTTAGGTTTGCAAACTGCATATACAATTGATTTTAGTTGTGAAATCCATTTATTGATATATACTTCATTGTCTTGACAACTTTTCATGTGAAAAGTATATCAGTAAATATACAAATTGTATACTGAATTTCTTTTTATTAACTTATTTCTGTTGTATTTTATGGTTGGCAGAAGAATGATAGCGAGGCTGCTTCATTGCATCAGGAGCACACACTGCCTATTATGGGACCAGAAAGGCTACAAGAAATAGGTTCATGTCTCACATTAGAAAAAATGGAGATGATGTTTCGTCCATTTGCTATGCCTGCAGAAGACTTCCCTCCGCCATCAACTCCCGCCGGATTCTCTGGCTATTTCTCAAAAAGCGTACTCGAGCGTCTAGTAAATCTATGGCCTTTTCATAAGCATGCCCATTCTAACGGGAAATAGTAAACTTGTTAAATGCACTTCATTCTTCCCTCTGTTGATCATATTTCTTAATGTATAAATGGAAAAGTTTGGGAAAAACAAAGTTTATTATGTACTTCTAAACCATGTGTGGTTTGGTATACATGTGCGGTGAGTAAACTTGCTTCCCACATTTAAACTGTTTTGATTTGGTATTTAGCATTTAACAAGTACAAGAGTCATCAAGTACTCAGATAAATCATAGCTACTGATCAGAAAATGTTCTGCTTTCATTTTTTAACTTATTAGATAATGTTTTGAGATTAAGAAATGCATACAAGAATTATAAAATGAATTAATACATATTTGGCTGTGTCAATATTGATCTCTTGTAAAAAAAAGTTTGGATCTGCTAGATTGACCGTTCAAAAAAACTCCGTTATCATAATCATGAAACGATATTTATTTATTTATTTAGTAATGACGTGTATTGTCAAGGTGGTATTTTCTTGCTAATTTTTCATTCTATTTAAAAATCTAAGTGGCCTTTATTTTTTTGTTAAATCTGTTAATTTTTTATATATAATCTTTTATATAACAAATCTGTTTTATAATCAATTGGAAAAATTATCTATTATATAAATTTCAGTATAAAAATATATTTATCTGTGAAGTTTATTATATAGTTATGTAGTCATAATAAATTGAATAATCAATTATAATTCATGAAAGGTTGACATAAAACTATCTTGTAACTCGATTTAATCTGAGATAGTAGATACATTGGGTCATCTGAAGTTGGAATCGAACTCATTATTTTTATTTGAGAATTTCTTATTCCACCCCATTACATTCTTACATATCAGGTGAATTTTTTAAATTGTTCTTGAAAATCGAAAATATATTTATGGTGTGCACCATCATCTGATAAAATTTACACCAAATCAGAAGTTAAGTTCTGGTTTTGTACTGTAACCATATTTTCGATTTTATTCATAACAGAAAATTTCATTGCATTGTCTAACATAGCGATACAAAAACTTAGCAAATACAAATTAAGTTAAACATAAATCGAACATTACAAATCAATATCCGGTGGCGTTGCAACATTCTCATAATGTCATCGACGATTCTTGAAAAAGTCGCATCGACTCAATTGAAACTTTCTCACGAAAACTTTGATAAATCGACCACATAGTACGTAAATCAACCGTTCTTAGTTCAACTGCTCATGAATCGAAGATTCCTTCATTGTCAATTGATGGCGGCGGTCGATCTTCTCTATCTTTCGATCGTTCCGTAAGGAACAAGTTCTGCAATGTTTTACGCACCTCTTCAATTGGGGTGTACATCGTGATCTACATTCGAGAGTATGTCTTGGGAAAATGAACAACAACTTATGTGATGTCTAATTTCATGTCCATATATGGTTTTATGTGTTGTGGTAGGAAGAAATATAAGAGGAGAGATATTTTTATAGTAGAAGGATGTAAACATGGACCATAGAAATCCTATCTTTGTGTCAGTAATAAAATCAGAAGTTAAATTACAGTTTCTATCTTAACCAAAATCGGAAGTAAATTTCCAGTAGATGAAAAACTAGAAACAGAACACAAACAACAAGTATAATCACAAAATCTCATATATTCATTTTTTTTTGCATTTGGTCAAATTACACAAAAGAGTATATTTTCACATCATAATACATTATCAAAATGAAGTTAACATTACAATGCTACCTATACTACTTGAAAGAGCTGAAAAAAGTGTCGCCAAATAAATCCACCGGTGGCGTCCCTTTTGACTTTTTCCTATTTTTTTTTCTATTTCTACTTGGTTAAACTTGTTGTATTCTTGCATCTTTTCCATGAATTCGTCTGGCCATGTCTCTGATGGTTCTGTGAAATGAAGCGCCCACTCTGGTGATGTTGGTGGTATAGGGCATCCTGGTTTCAAGTAGACTTGAACAAAATATTATGGATTTGAAATCCACCCAACACAAATGATACGATCACTGGGATTTGGTGTAGGAGTAGTGCGTAGAGGAAGCTAAGTCTCTGAAAAACCGTATTTTGTTAGATTAATAAGTCTCTGACCCATTTCAGAGAAGCGCATCCATTTGTCCTCCGGTGCACATCCAACCTTAACAGGTACTAGTGCATGATGTTTTTCTTCAACCTTCTCTTTACTCCCTAATACACGTGTGTACAACTCTTTGTATTCCATCAATTTTGTGATCAGAGTATCTCGCACAATATTGTAATACTTTTCACGGCTACCAAGCAAACAAGAAACAACTCGAAAGTCATAATTACCGTCACCACCCACATAGACGATCTTTTCAACGTATTGCATGAAAATCGACATTTGATCAATGAATGGTATTTTGATGGAGTCGGTGTAGGTGGTGGTTGCTAATCTGGGCACATTTGAAGCACATTTTGAGATTTCAGTGTAGGTGAGTCGGAAATATTTCAACATATTCATAATAAGGACTTCCGGTAGAATTATCTCCCAATCTAGGTTTCAACTTCTTGATTGCACCTTTAATTTTTTACGTGGTTGGAGGGTGGTTTCATATATGTGGTCTCCTAAACGCGATCTTCCTCAACTCTTCTTTGCTGTGGAGTTTGGTGGCGTCATCGACTCTTAAAATCTCACTTGTATCGCATCCCATTCGGTAAAGATGGAGATATTTGACTTATCACTTTTCATTTTCCGTCATCATCAAAACTAAGTCTCTTACAATGACTAGAGACCTCGTCCATAAGTATCGGGATATTACCACTCTCTTCTTGGCTATGACACAAGGAAAACCATATGTTTTTCAAAAGTATGTTGAATAATTTAATGGAATCAGGATGAGTCCAATAAATGTTTCTAACAGTTACTCCATCATCACTCCGTCGGTGCCTACAAACATAATTGTTATCATCTAGAACTTTCAAAAGGTGTTGCATTTTGGTTTGATCCTCCGAATGGCTAACTTTGTTTGATAGTGCTTATTGTACACTTGTTTGATATTTGAGGTGCTCTCCGGTCTTTTGCGCTTCAAAGTTGTAAGATTGTTTTTGGGAGGTACCAAATTCAAAGTCATGTCAGAAACACAAGTCTTCTCGTCCAGAAGTAGCCGACATGTTATTGGATGACCGTCCATCTTTGGAGTTAAATCATGATTGTGTTCACCGCTAATCACATTAAATTTCCACTTGTTGTTGGCCATGAGATAATCACGCAACCAAAAAGGACACTCACATTTCTAGTCCGGTTTCTCGCGTTTCAAATTTTGAATGTGAGCCACATATGTTTCGCTCATTTCATAAGTCAAAATAATAAAGGCATTTCTTCTATTAGTGTCGTTATCAGACCTTGCTATCACAATACCAAATCTTAACCTCGTTGCCTCTAAACGAATCCATTGCAACATATCGTCCCGTAATTCAAATTCTTCAACATTTTCAAAATGTTCACGAACATCGACCGCCTTAATTACGAGAGGCGGAACTATGACTGACGATACAACTTCGATCACATCGGGTTTAGGATTGTTATTGGGGTGCACCATACCTATGTAACATAATAAAAATTAATTATACATATATCATAGTGAAACCTGCTACATAATTTAAAACATAGACAAAAATCGGAAATAAACCGGTTTTTTTCAACCAGAAACCAGAAATATATATTTGTTTTGTACGTAACCTTATTTTCAGCAAAACCTAACAGATTAATGTAGTGAATGAGGGATAAATGAGATAAAGTTTACCTAAAAAATTTCTTTGTTGTGCAATTTCTGATATGATGAACCCAAAAAATGAGGATTTGGAGTGGAAATGGATTGAAAATGAAGAGGGATTTTGAGAGGTTTGGAGGAGGAAATGTGTAATGGTGGTGATCACCATGGTTGCTGCTTATAGCAATCATCCTCGTGACAAAACCGAAAGTATTATTCTGATTTTATACAAATTATCCAGGTGGCAATAGAATTCAATGTTTCCGCTACTATAACCGGATGTATACTTCCGATTCCATTTCTTACAATTTCATAGGTCACACCATATTTTGACTGGAACAAAATGGGGTGCGAACCGGAAATAAGATTCCAATTTTGAGAAGGAAATTTTTGAGTTTTTATGGAGTGAATTAAGAAATTCACTTTTTATTTTGGATAATGGTCATACCTTCCTTCTTTGGAACTATATCAACCAGATTCACGAAGAGCTATCAATGTTTCAAGTAACTTGGTACTTCCTTTCCCACAACTTCCTTCATGGTAGAATTTAATCTTTGAGAGTTTGAATTCTTCCTCAAGTTTGATCTTATGCATGTAATATGTTGGACTATTTCTCTTAGACCAATAACGCTTTAACCAAGTACTTATTTATTATCTCGTAAGACTCTCAAGAGATTTTGATGGTACCTCCTCTCTAAATTTTTTTTGATGGTATCAACTCTTTCACCTCGTCTTCATTTTTCATTTTGATGGTACCTCCAATTGAGGCATCTAAAAGAATTTTTGCTTGAGCTTTAAGATTTTATTCAAAATGTTGCATTTGTTCCATGTTGCATGTGGTTTGGACATTTTCGAAGTGATAATTTGAATATCTCTCATCTATAACGTAAGGACTCAACATCATCTTATTCAAAATATGAAATCTTTGCTCTTTTTTTCACAAACTGAGTATTCATGAAAAATATTTCGAGAAATTTGTCGTCCAACTCCTCCATATCTCAATAGTTAAGTTGGGCGAACACTACAACTGATATTTATCTCTTCCTATTAGAGAAAATCAGAACAACCTTAATTTAATTTGATCATCAGTTACTCCACCAATTTTACACATCAAACATATCTCATAAAACTAGTCAGATGCTCTCACAAATCTCTGAAATTTATTCGTTGAACGAGTAATCTCTCAAACATGAAAGCACATAATTTTTAATATTAAAAGTAACAAGGTTAGCAAGTTGAAATCCCAAAGAAATCTGTCCAACATTACTCCTCTTGCAGTAGTCTTCCATTCTTTGTCTAGGTGAAATAATCATTTCTTCTTTCTCTCGATCGCTTTCATTATTAGAAGAAAAAAAGGTTTTCTATTCTTTCAGTTTCTCTTTAGTTCCTTGTGCTTATCTAATTTCTCATTAAATTGTTCTTGCCATCTTTTCGATCTCTGAATCCAATAATATTGTTGTCGACCTTGAACTTCGCATAAACCATAAGAAAATTCCTTAGTAGCGCTGCACCAAACAAAAAATAAATAAGAATAAAATCAAAAATAAAATAATTAAAGAAAAAAATAAAATAAAATAAAAAATATAGTATAAATTTATACTATTTAAATAATTCAACAATTTTTGACAACGGTGCCAAAAACTTAATACACTATTAGCAAGTGTATTAAATGTTATTGAAGTATTATTTTATCTTAAAAGACATTTAAGGTACTATTGAAATTAAAACTTGGGGTTTACAATGTTTTATTTGAAATAAAAATTTCATAAATAAATGCTTGTTGGAAACTTAGTTGACGACAATTAGACCTTGCTATCTAGGGGTGTAGGCAGAGGCGGATCCAGACTTTATATATTGGTGTGGCTAAACATAAAAGAAATTATCGACTAAAATATATTGAAAATAAAAAATAATATTGTTTGATGAAGTGTATTTACAATGAAAATCTAGTATCAATTTCTTGAAAATGAGCTAAAATAACATCATTGTTAATTGTTCCAAGAACATCTCTTTCTATAAAAGTTACAAGACGATCATTTAACCATTGATCACCCATTTTGTTACATAGCTGACTCTTCACAAACTTCATAGCTGAAAAAACACGTTCCATTTCATGATTACTCTGCAAGACTAAAGCCAACTGAAGCTTATAAACTATATCAAAAGTGTTGCATTTTTTTTTCCACAAGTTTTGCACAAAGATCCGAAGTCCGCTTTAAATTTGCAAATTTTGGATCACATGAACATTTCTAACATAATTCAGGCCGTATGTCGCATCGCCACTTAAGCATCTACAAAATCATTTGGATAAAGTTCAACCATCCTCAATAATTTTTTCACATCAAAAGATTCAAATGATGATGAGGGACTCAAACATGAAACACATTGTAAAAGTTCAGTATTCTCTTCATCAAACCTAGCATTGAGCTCATGCAACTGCAAATCTAAAACACTACATAAACAATCATGCTTATAATGATGCAAATTAGAAACACTAGAAGTGATAGCATGTCGTCTAGGTTTCTTCCCTTGCACGTACGCTGCATCCAGATCAGGCACATCAATATCATGCTTATTGCAAATTTCCATAACCTTAGATATAAGTTCTTCCCATCCATCATTTCTCATTTCTTGTAATTCCACTTCTCAATTCTTTGCACGAGTATAAGAACTGATTCTTGAATTAAATAAATTAAGTAACCAAAGTTATAATTAAACTTAAATAATTTAATTATTAAATAAGTTTAATAATTTAATTATTTAAAATTTATTTATTTATCTATAATTTAAATAATTTCAAAGTCATATAAAATTTAATTATTAAACTATTATAAATATAACAATTTAATTATTTAAACTTCTAATTAATCTATAATTTAAATAGTTTAAATAATTTAAATAATTTTAAAAATATTCAAATAAATAATATTATTTGCCAAATATTGATCGTATTCTTCAATATAATTTTATAATAATAAAATATATAAAGTTGAACTTATTTAAAATTATAAGTAAATTAATAAAGTTTAAATTGAATTCTTAAACAGATAATAATTTGTTCTTGTAATGATATTTTTTATTTTAAATTGTTACATAAAATATATAACATAAGAAATTGTGGGGCATAAATATTTTTTTTAATATGAACCATTAATATAAAATATTATTATCAAACAAAAATTGATAATCTGTGTTTTTTTATATAATTAATTATGATTTATATTTGTTAGTAATTATACTGATTTTAATTTTAATAAATTTTAATTCAATCTAATAATTATTATTGTCGTGTATTAATGTAGTTCAAATTTGTATTAGTTGTTGTAGAATTCATTTAAGGTGATATATACATGTAAACTGGGTTTAAATAATTTTATTACTAAAATGATGGGTACATAAATATATTCTTGTGTGGCTATAGCCACACCATGCCTATGCATGCATCCGCCCATGGGTGTAGGCGGATCAGAAAAAATCAATTAAACCGACAATTTAATCCAAACTAAACCGAATATTTTTGGTTCGGTTCAAAAACCGAACCAAATCAATTAAAATCGAGGTGGTTTAGTTTGGTTCTCGGTTTTAGTTTTTAGGAACCACCAAACCGATGAACCGAACCAATGACTATAAATACCTACTTAATCTTTTATTTAGCTCATTATTATTCCCAAAATTTGTATCAGTCCAACACTTCTTCTTTTTTTACACTTTCTTTCTTTCAACCAAATACGTAGGCAAAATCAAACTCCAAACATGAAAAATAGAAACCCTAAGCCATAAAAACTTACTCTCGTCAAACTACTATTATGGTTGTCCACTAGCATTGTTTCTCCCGCCATCGTCATTCTTATAGGTTATGGTTTCCTTATTTGTGTTCATGTTCTCTTTAGTTTTCTTCTTTATTACCTTTATGTTTGGCTAAATACCCTTTTAGTCCCTTAACTATACCAAGAGGAAGAAAAAGGAATGCGCCTTCTAAGTTTGGTGGACCCTCACCTTAATACTTAACCCAATGTCGTAGCCTATAAAAAGAGAGTTGATAATAAGACTCGTTGTTAGTTGGTTCAGTGGTTTCAACATGAACTTGGTAGGAGGATTAGGTCCGATTCCCAACAATCGAGTAAGCAAAGGTTATGCCAATAAGTACCAACCCCATGCAAAAGGGATCAGAGTCACTAACCGGTCGCTTTGTGAGTGTGTGGAGATAACGAGCTTAATGTGATTGCGCTGAAATGAAAATAGAGCAAAAAGGAGGATGAGTAAGTTAGACTTTAGTCACAATAATTTAATTCAATTGGTTTGTATATTCAGGAGGCAAGATTAGTGTTCCTATGATATCCTTAGTATGAAGATTAGTTTATCATTGCAATATTAATGAAGAAGAGTTTGTAGCTTAGAATGAGTAAATGTTGATGTTGTTGAGTTTCTTTTGAGTTTTAATTTTATTTTGCTCGGAGTGCAAAAGTTCAAGTATTGGGAATTTGATCAGTGCATTTTAATGCACATTCTTCCATATTTGAATTTAATCATTTCTTTTCTTTTCTTTATTTATTTTTATATTTTATAATTTTTTTCAATTTAGTTTATTTTTGTTTTAATTTAATTTTCGTGCTTTATTTTCAGTATTTGCGCCTTTCACATAAACATTTATAACTTGAGCTACATGAATCGGATTGAGGTGATTGACCATGCGTTGAAAGCTAAAGAGAGATCTATAACTCTAGTTGTGGCTGTGAAGCTGATTTGGACTGTAGTAAGGTTGAAAAGTCGTTGGTTGCAGCATTTTTATATTTAAGTTTTGGGTCATTTGTTTTGGGTCATTGTGTTTTTGACCCAGTTGGGTTATGACCCGAATCCTTGTCCTTTCTATACCTAGCAGCCGCTACAGTAATTTGGGATTACATTTTCATTATTAAAAAAAATAATACTTTTTGCTTTGGACGATTATGATGAGGAACTAAACATCCAGAGTTGATCTAGTGTATTCAATGTTCTAACACTTGAGATTATTATAATGTTAATGTCAGTTTAATTCCTTTCAATAATATTTTGTGTTATTGTATGCTTAATTCAATTGCATAAAATATATTGATTCAATTTGGTTGATTGTATGATCCTAACTTAGACTCATCGCGTTTGCTTAATTCGTTGTGTCCATCAATCATGTTTGCTTAATCCATGAAATTGATCTTGTTTGCTTAATTCGGACAATAGGATCGTACATCTCACAAACTTCACCGCTTGTCACTGGGTTTGTATCCAAATAGAATAGACAATCTGCTTCGGGTATTAAAATTATAATAATCGATGATAGTAGGAACTGAATCAGTAGATTGACTTATTTTATAATCACTTATTTTAACCGCTTATTTTCTACTTTTTCTTAATCGATCACCAAACCAAACCCCTAATTCGATTTACCTTTGGTTAGTAATAATCAAGAATCCTTGTGAGACGATTCGAGTCATTGTCGCTATACTACGTTTTCAAAAATTACACATTTTGATTCGCGCGCGACAGCGGATCAAATTTGCGCCGTTGTCGGGGAATCTTGTTGTTATTAACTAATTTTAGAGTCTTAGGATTAGTGTTCTCGCATTTAGGCCCTAGTTTCCTCGCGGTTTTGGCCAATTCGCGTTTAGAGTCGAAAAAAACAGGTTTTTAGAAAATTTGTGTCCGATTGTATAATATTTTTGCCTACTGGAAGCAGAAAAATCGTGCGATCAATTCTCCCTTACTCTATAAGAGTAAAGGATTCCGAAGTTAAATCGCCAAATTCATCTTTTTTCTATTTTTAATTAATTTATTACCGTCTTCATAGAGTAAAAAAAAATCAAAAAAAAATCTCAAAATTTTTATTTTACGTCATTAGATTAAATTTGTTGTTTTGGTATTTTTATGAATTTATTTTAATTGTTTTTCTTCTTTCTATTTGATTCGCATGTTTGGGACATAGTTTGTATTTATGTGTTTGTTGATAAGATGGTGAACAAAGAACTTTGAGGAAATTAGTTTCCTAATATGAACTATAATGGTTTATGTATTGACTATCATACAGGTGATGCACCTTTTGAATTGAAATCTAGTTTAATACATTTGCTGCCTAGATTTAATGGTTTTGCGGTGTGAGGATGACACGCATCTAAAGAATTCCAGTTGTGAGCTATGCACCTCCCAAGCCTTCACTAGAGGACATTGTTAAACAAATGGCTGCAAATAATCTCCAATATCAACAACAAATAGATTATACTTTACATACTCTGCAAACACAGATTGGACAACTTGCCACTTTGGTGAATGTCAGCAACAAGCTCAAGGATCAAACCAACAACCCTTGAAAGAGAGTTCTATTTAAATAAAGTTTATTTCTGAAATTGTTGATGATACTTGTAGTGATTTATTTGCAGCTGATTTTCCATCATTGTCTGGTTTTGACGATGTTTATTCTTGTGATGTTTGTACTGACACTAAAATTTGCTATGTTTCTTAGCCGAATTGAGGCTGCCTTGCAAGTTGATATTCTTAATGCAGTGAGGTTGCAAATGAAGTTGTTCATGTAGATGAAACTCTCGACACCTGAACAAACCATCCATCGAACAACCACCTTCCCAAGAGCTAAACAAATTCCGAAAATCTTAAATATGCTTATTTAGAGATGAATGAAAAGCTATCGGTTGTAATTTCTTCTAACCTTAATTTTATCAAGAAAATAAGCTTTTGCAGTTCGAAGAAGCATAAGAAGGAGATTGGGTGGATTTTGGCCGAATTCTAATATTAGCCCATCGATGATTTTGCAAATGTTCTCAATTGAAGGGAAGATGAAACAAAAGTAGTAGAGGAAGCCCTTCAATCTTTTGATCTCCGGTTGTTGAAAGAAGATCACGTGCCCATTCGACACTTTTACTTATCGAAGATTCTTCTTTGATCCTGGAATAAAAGGCGAAGGTAGTGATAAAATTCTCAAGTTCAATTGACATTACCTAAAACTACTCCATGAGAGCCCCACTTTGGAAGAAGAGAATGTAGAAGATCTCTCTTTGAGAAAGGATGCTTATGTGATTACTTATCCTCCTCGACTACTCGGGTGTGTTCTTTCCTTGTCTCTCTCTCCTAATTAGTAGTTATGTCTTTTCATTGAGGACAATGCTTGTTTTAAGTGGGGGAGAATATTTTATTTTATTTGCTTTTGTTCTGCTTTTCGTTTGTTTTGTTTTTAGTTATAAAATAAATTGCATCTGACGAAAGTTCGGGGTTAGAGATTAACTGAGGTTAGTTGTGGAGACTTGGGAAAGTTCATAAGATCGGTATCGTCTTAACACTGTAAGTCTCCATATGGAAATTGATTTGAATTTTATTATGTTTTAGCCTTGAATTCTCATTCTCGACACTTCGAGTAGTATTTCAAAGAGTCGCCACCATCTCACACACACTCTATGCAAGGAAGCTGATGAATATAAGTGAGGTTCGGAGAAAAAATTTAAAAGAGGAAGAAAAAGGAATGTGCCTTCTAAGTTTGGTGACCTCACCGGTACATAACCCAACGTCATAGAGCCTACAAAAAGAGAGTAGATAATAAGACTTGTTAGTTGGTTCATTTCTCGGTCAATAACTTGGTAGGAGGATTACGGTCCGATCCTGCGAATTCTAACTGAGTAAGCAAAGGGTTATACAACAAGTACTGAACCCCATGCAAAAGGATCGTAGTCATAACCGTCGCTTATATGAGTGTGTGGAGATAATGTTTAATGTGATTGCGCTTTGAATGAAAATAGAGCAAAAAGGAGGATGAGTAAGTTAGACTTTAGCATAATAATTTAATTTGAATTGATTTGTAATATTCAGGAGGCAAGATTAGTGTTCCTATGATATCCTTAGTATGCAAGATTAGTACTCGCTATTGCAATATTAATCAAGAAGAGTTTGTAGCTTAGGAATGAGTAAATGTTGATGTTGTTGAGTTTCTTTTAAGTTTTAATTTTATTTTGCTCGGAGTGCAAAAGTTCAAGTTTGGGAATTTGATCTGCATTTTAATGCATTCTTCCATATTTGAATTAATCATTCTTTTGCTTTTCTTTATTTATTTTTATATTTTATAATTTTTTCAATTTAGTTAATTTTTGTTTTAATTTAATTTTCGTGATTTATTTTCAGCATTTGCAGCCTTACAGAAACATTTATAACTTGAGCTACAGGAATCGGATTGAGGCGATTGACCATGCTTGGAAAGCTAAGAGAAAGATATATAACTCTCTAGTTGTGGCAGAAGTTGATTCGGACTGTAGTAAGGTTGAAAAGTCGTTGAAGTTATAGCATTTTTATATTTAAGTTTTGGGTCATTTGTTTTGGGCCTGGGTTGTTTTTTGACCCAGTTGGGTTAAACCTAATCTTGTCCTTGCTATACCTAGCAGCCGCATAGAATTTGGGATTACATTTCATTATTAAAAAAATAATAATGCTTTTGTTTGACGATTATGATGAGGAACTAAACATCCAGAGTCGATCTAGTGTATTCAGTTCCAACACTTGAGATTATTATAATGTTAATTTCATTTAATTCTTCAATAATATTTTGTGTTATTGCATGCTTAATTCAATTGCATAAAATATATTGATTCAATTTGGTTGATTGTATGATCCTAACTTAGACTCATCGCTTGCTTAATTCGTTGTGTTCGATCAATCATGTTTGCTTAATCCATGAAAATTTATCCCGCTTGCTTAATTTGACAATAGGATCGTACATCTCACAAACTTCACCGCCTTGTCACGGGTTGTATCCAAATAGGAATAGACAATGCTTTCGTATTAAAATTATAATAATCGATGATAGTAGGAACTCAATCGAGATTGACTTATTTTATAATCACTTATTTTAACCGCTTATTTTCTGCTTTTTCTTAATCGATCACCAACCAACCCTAATTCGATTTACTTTGGTTAGTAATAATCAAGAATCTGTGAGATTATTCGAGTCATTGTCGCTATACTACGCTTTCAAAAATTACTGCTTTGATTCGCGACAACTAATCAATGCGTTTCGAGTTTATGAGTGTGAGTTTGTTGGGTAACTTTGGATTTTCCGGGTTTAGAGAAAAAGAAATAAGATGATGACTAGATGCCAATTTGGATGCCACATATGCGAAAGTAAACACTGGTAGTGAAAATAGACGAAATGATCTATATGACACGATTTGAAAAGATAAGGGATTAATTTGGTCTTTTAAAAATTAAGGGACCAAATGGACTCTGAGGTATAGTTAAGGGCTAAAAGGGTATTTAGCCTTTATGTTTCTTCTTCAACGAATTTTCTTCTAACCTTGTTACAAAATAGTTTTATGTGTGTTTGATGTGAAACGTGTTATTATGTGTATTGAAACCTTTGTTTGATTTTAAATCTCTTTCCAACCTTTCAAAGTGCCAACTTTTTATCTAGTCCATGGCATATGAAAATTATATCAATACTATATGAATGAAGAACAACTTGTAGGTTGTTTGAAAAGTATAGTATGAAATATATTATATGAAATGTATTATTTGAAGAAAACATAAAATATAAAAAAAATATGATAGAAAATAATACACCGGTGAATATAATAGTTAGAAAAGAAGTATTGAAAACCGATCAACTAAACTAAACCAAACCAAACCAAACCATAGTTAGTTTAGTTTGGTTCCATTTTTAAAAAACATTAAAAAGCCAAACCGATAGAGATATCATTGGTTCGAAAATTTTTGACCAAAAACTAGTCCAAACTGAATCAATTACACCCCTATTCCTATCCCTTGTATGTCCATATTGATAATGCCTATTTTCCCTATGTTATTCCTTAGCTATTAAGACAGTTTCATTTAGCCTTTATAACCAATTCTTGGGTATAACTCAATATTCTATAATGTGCTCCATAATCCCTTATGTTAGGGCAAGTTAAAATAGAAAAGTATTCAAACGTTAAACATTACAACTCATGATTTTTAATTTAGATAAGATTCATACAGTTAGGTTATTAATCACTATGATGTCTAAGTTCATTATAGGAGTTCAACAAATATAAAGCAATGAACGCAAAATTAACTAAATAATAAATTGAATTATTAAAAGTGCAAAGAGTACAAAATAAAACACGTGATCCAATAGATTTTTACGATCACCTAGAAAACCTTAATAACTTCAGCTAGAAAACCTTTAATAAATAGATGAAAAATTATAGATAAGAACCAAATTATAGATAAGATCCTTCTTCCATCCATAACTTTCTTCTCATAAAATCCTACTAATGTACAAGATTCCCTCAATTTTCTACTCAATTTCTATTTATAGTAAAAAACTCTGGAAAATAGGAGGGCATCATGCCAAGATTCCTTTATATCGCTACAGATAAGTTTCTTATCTCACCTTGACGTGGAGCAATTTTTTCAAGGGCTTTTGCCTTTTTTTCACATTTCTCCTTCACTTACTCATTCTTTTTATTTATTGGTAAACTAAACTAAAATCACCTTAAACCGTTAGAAATACATGCAAATGCTTATAAAAATTAATAGATGATAAAGTGTTATAAGTGCTTTTGTATCTTAAGTCTCTAACCTCTTTACACTTTTCCATGAGTACCTTTTGGTTCCAATGTTTCTTTCATGATAGTTTTAAGATACGGTAATACTCCGATTTTATTTATTAGTTATTTTATTAGTTATTTATTTTATTAATTATTATATAATATATTATTTGCCTGATGAGAAGAATATTCTCTTTTTAGGTTCATTGAATAATGAATATCGATCATATAAAAGATCGATACATTCATTATTTAATGAATCTAAAAGAGAATATTTGTTATAAATCAGGCCGGATGGGGTAGTAATTAATTAAATTATGTGATTTTAAAATATATGAGTTATTTGTATTAATTAGTGTGATGTGTGATATATGATTTAGTTTATAAATTAAGAATATATGTTATTACATGTATTGGATTAGTAAGTGTGAGAATAACTAAATAATTAATTGGGCCTTATGTGTCACATTAGTGTAAGTGGGTGAGATAAGCCTATTAGATTAAAATAATAGTTAGAAGTATTTTGTAAAACAAAGAGAGAATAGAAGTTAGAAAGAGAAAGGAAGAAAACCTAGAGAGGAGGAAAAGAGAGAAAAGAGAGAAAAGAGAAAGGAAGATAGAAGAACCTAGAGAATCTACATCCAAGATAAGAGTGGATTTTCATTTGATTATGGTATTATATAATGTATGTAATTGATAGAATACATGATTTAGGATTTAGATTTCAATTTCTAGGTTGTTAACATACTTAGATTTTGAATGAGGAGTCATGAAATTGGTGTTTGAAATTGTGATTTGATGTTTGTAATTGATGCTACATGATAAATATATGTTATAATGCATTTAATTGGTGAAATATATGTGTTTGAATGAGATTGAATGACCCAATTTGTAGGAGGCAAGCTATCCGTGTAGGAATTTTCTAGTTTCGCAGAGGACGCTTAGCACCATGCTTTGCAATTTAGCGCGACCGCATTGTGAAATTTATATTTCCTTTAATTGAGTGGGGGTCTTGTATCCTTATGATTTATAGAGGATTATCATGAATTTTAATAATTTCATAGACATATATTGATGGTTTTTGAATGACGTTTTAGTATGCACAATACTTGATGTTATGTATATGTGTGTAAATTGATGATGAATGAGGATAATATTATTGGGCATTGCTTGATATGTGTTCTTGCAGTGTGTTAAATTGATTAATGCTATGAGAATGCAATGTATGAATGATAACATGAAATATGTATGTTTTTGCAATTGTGAATAATTCAAAATGTGATGAATTATGTGATGTATGTGTATAATTAAGATTGAGAGTGGTCTTAATTGCATATAATTGTTGAGAATGTACGCATTATTTGTTGTCAAGAGGCAATGTTTGCTAGTTTCGTGAAGCTAGTGACTTTCAAACCTAGGGGACGATTTTTGATGGTTATCGGTCTTGGAGATGGGTCCGGTTTAAATGTAAAAGACGATATGATAATAATTAAACCGCATGCATCTTACATTGTATTGAGTTATATTTTAGTCACATGTGTCGATGTGAAATGTTGTATTTGTTTGCAATATGTGCTATTGATGCAAATGTTACATTTAGTGGTATTTTGTGATTGATTACCATTTGAATTATGTATCGTTGAGCAATGTTGTATATGTAAACATGTGAATTAGATTGATGATGTTGAATACATGAATGTATGAAATGTGATGAATTCACTGTTGTATGGATGTTATGCATTTTATTATTATATATTTCTATAATGATATGAATTCTCACCCTTCTATTGAAATGATGTTTATATGATATCGCCAAGTAATCAAGAGTAATTGTGTTTTCTCATGAGGAATAGTCTAAGGAGCTAGTTCTTTGTTTATCTAAATTAGGTAATGAGTCATGCTTTGGGTCATAGGAACATTTGAATTCATGTTATTTTAAGAGATGTGTTATACTTTATTTTATTGTGTGTTTAGATTATGTGATGATTGTCCCTTAGTGCCTCGATATTTTAATACATGATTATTATTATGAGATTCAATTATTGGTATCATTTTGGAAAGAGAATATTCTGACTAGTGTATTTTGTGTTGGTTTTGGAAACACATGTGACGCTCTCTTTTCGATATGCATGATAATTTACTTTGATTATGCCATTATTTCGTGTGTTTATAGGGTGTTACAATATGCCTTCGACCTAAAATTCAAGGAAGGAGTATCCATTGCTTCTCTCCGCCACCATTGTATCAAGTCAAGACATGGAATATGAAGTACATATGACACATTTTAATCACAAGAACAACAACTTCACAAAAAAGATAACAATGTACACAAAATACCCTTTTCACCAAAAAGGTTTCCTCTCATAAGTGACCCTTCAACCAATAAACGAGTTAAATATGATGTTTCTTCGACTTTTGTGGATTTACACTGAATGATATATCTTTTCCATGTGGCAAAGATATTCCTAGTACTTGAGAGACTTTTCTTCAAACAACTCTTCTTTGAGAGATCAGGTTAATATATGTAAGTCTCTGGGCTCACTATAAAATGATTTTGCCTCCAAAGTTTTAGGAACTTAACCTTGCATTTTGGAAGGGAGTAAAAATCGAGGGCGGATAAAGAGAGTATCCTGGTGAATAGTAAATATGATTAACAAATATTTCTATAGTGTTCGAAGGCTCTCGCAAACAGTGCGATTTATAGGGTTAAAATGTAGTATTATCCTTAAAGCAACCATTGGGCCTTATCAAATTTTGCTGAAATTCAAGTAACATAGAAGAGGTGAAAGAAAAATGTTTGTGTGGGAATATTATTCTTGTACTCACGCCAATATTGAAATACTTTGACGTAGGCCGAGCTTACATGGAAATCCCTAGATGACTCATGACCTAATTCAAGGTCAAGTGGGTAAACTTTATATGATAAAATAAACATTCATATAAGAGTAGCTCACACATATCGAAAATCTAAATGCGTAACTTGAAATCTAAATGCAGACTTACATCTCGATAGGCTCTTCATTCTACATTCACTAGTATACACTCATTGTCCCTAAAATTCACCATTAACCCAATAATATTGAGTAGCATCATTAGGAAACTCATGACCTCATGCCTGTCTCATCATGACAAGTGAAAAATGGTGACCATGATTACAACATGTTGACAATTTCTCCATCCACAACATAATTTCCTTATTAATAGGATGTCGAGAGAAAGAACTTTTAGCACTTATCATAAGTTTGATATTTCCGCCTTCTTCGGATTCTTCATAATCTTTGGGTTATCCATCACCATTTCAAGAAAAGAAAACCTTCTGGAAACCTTTCAAGATGTCCAACTTAGGGTAGAAAGCCTCTAATTTAACAATGTTTTCTAAGTTTCTAACTTCTAATTAAAAACTCTAGGTTTATTACCTCTACTTTGGCCGTAATGATGTGTCACTTATTTTGGATCATTACTTAAGCAAGTGAAGGAATATATGGGATTTATATGTTGGACATAACTAATATATCTAATGTAAATCGAGAAAGTAAATGGTAAGAAACAAGTACCTTGAATATTTTGCATACCGAGAGATCAAGAACAAAGTGATGAAGAACACATGATTTGAAGCCTAGAAGGTTGCAAAGAATGATCAATTCAATTACAAAGAGAATAATAGAATCGATATCATTCAAAAGCAAAAGAAGTCAAGGGGAAACTCGCATCGTTGTCCTATATCTAGCCATAAGGAGCGTTACGATAAATGATAAAGAGTCAATGAAAAACTGTGGGCACAACTAATGAACGATAAGGCCTAAATCCTATAATAGAACTCAAACTCTTAGATATTCGCTCTTCCCGCATAGCGATGAGGCATGTGATGATCTTATCCAAGTAATATTTCAATGACATGATGGGCATTAAATGCATGTGTTCCCGATGCCACGTATCCCAATCAAAGATCACAATAAAAATCATTCTCTTTGATTGTGAATATTCTCAATGGATGACTTCTCAACAAAACCTATAATATGAATGGTTTTTGAGTTGTTGTCAACATTCTTCACTTCTTAAGTAATAGCAAGGACTGGGGTATATGTTTCAGATTATCGAGAGGTTCAATAAAACCCACCCAATCTAAAGGCACAATCCGATCAACACGTCCATTAGATGACCTAATATATGTACCTTCACTGCATGTCACTTAAGAGTATGACTTTCATCCTTTCTACATTGTTGATCTGCATCCAACAGGTGCTCGTAAGCTACGACGAGCCAACCCAAAATGGTTCTAATTGCTTCCCTCATATAAGTGTGACATTGAATCACGCCCAAGTATCATTCTTATTGAGATTTTCATAGTTTCACCTCTCTCGAACACTAATTGAGCGCTTGAATATTAACCTCAAGATACCCAATTTATTTTGATCACCATAGACTTCTAACACCGTGTCGAACTCCTTCCACGATTGCTATCTTCAATCTACCATACATTCAATTCTATTCCAATATGAAATGTGATGTTTTTAGTTAATTTATAGTAAAAATTTCAGCATAGATTAAAAATTAGTAACTCTTGTGAACATTGATAAAATAAGGACTAACTATCATGTTTTTAATCCTTGTGAAATTATGAGTTTTGAAATTTAACTCTTACAAAATTTATTTATTTTTCACATGTATTTAAATTTTAAAATTAAATAAGTTATTAGCACCTATAAATATCTTAAAATTTATTTTAATTTCTGTAAATAAAAATAAAAAGTCTTTGATCTTCCTCTAATTTTTTCTAACCATTTTTAGTTTTTTTTATAACTTTTTCTCCGGTAGAAAAATACATAATGACTAATCTAAGAACTCAAATCTTGATGATTTGAACATCAATGAAATCATTGGACTCATTGGATATGACATGAAAAATTGGCTCCTTTACATGAGTAAATATGAATCTTTGCTTCTAACAATTTGTGTTGAAGATTGAACAACATACTCGTGTTAGGTTTTGTTCATAAACCTTATAAATTTTATTAATATAAAATTTAAGAACAAAACCCTAAATAAAACACTTAAATTCATATCTCAATACAATTATGAATGAAAGTGGACTGGGTACCAATTTGCTATTGAGAATCATCAAAGGTTTGCGGTTGTAGAATTCTTTATGGCTCCTTAATTCTCCTCTGACGGGGATGAAGAGAGAAATCCTTATAAGTCGTTTTTTTGTTATCTACAAACGGGGACCATAACCCCTATAAATAATCTTAGGTTATTTTCTTAGTATTCAATATTTTAATTTGGCCTCTCATCAAATTAAATATTGAATTATGATATCTATACAATAATTATATATTTCATGATATTTATGCTTTTAGTCACAAACTTAATATTATATTAATTAGACCCTTTAAATCTTAGCTAATTAAAATAATGACTCTAAGACGATAAATATTACATTTGTGACTCAAAATTCTAATAATTTGGACAAGTGATATGCTTCCTTAGTTGTTGAAGTTTGAAAGTTGTTAGTCTTCTTTTTGAACTCGTTGTTACAATTTTTTTAGTTGTTGGTGGCATATGAGAAAAATATATTAATGCAATTGTACGAGATGATGATGTTGTGATTGCATCTATTAGTGGTGTTTCATTATTTGTTGTTGCGTTTTTTAATATTGACTTATTTCTGGCCTAGTTATGTTTTATGTGCATATTATTCTGAATTAACTTAGTTGTTTCCATGAAACTTAGCTTTATTGGTTTGTACTTACGATGGTTAAACATTGCTATTTTGTTTAGATGTGATTAAACTCTATTGCTTCATTTAAGTTGTTAAACTTGAGCTGAGAGCTTCATTTAAGTGGTTAAACTTGAGTTGTTTATATCTAATGGTTTAGTATTTGTCTTATTGTGGGATGACATGGTTTTAGATAGTTTTTTTTTTAATTAGAAAGTCTTTATTTTGATTGTAAAGTTATGTAGAAGAGATATTGCCTACTCAATATAGAGTATCAGTTATAAATGTAAGAATAAAGGAGTAAAGAAAATAATGTATTAAAAGTTTTACGAATCAAGTGGTGACATTTAAAGGATGAAATATAAATTAATTTTTAACACATCTAACATTAGAGAAGTAGAAAAGATGATTAAAACTATAATTACTACTTCTTCATTAAGAAATAATAACTAAAAGAAGTGTTAAGAAAAATGAGAAACGTTTGTAACCTAAAAAGAAAATTGAAGAAATTTTTTTAGGACTGCAGTAAAACATGTGATATTATATAAATTAATTCAAATATACTTTTTAACTATTTTGACTTTGTCGAATTGTAATAAAACATGTGATGTTGTATAAATTAATTCAAATATTTTTTCTAAACATTTTAATTGTCGTAAAACATGTGATATTGTATAAATTAATTCAAATATCTTTTCTGAACATTTCTTAAATAATGTGATATTGTATAAATTAATTCAAATATCTTTTCTGAACATTTCTTAAATAATGTGATATTGTATAAATTAATTCAAATACCTTTCTGAATATTCTCCATTAATATGGTTTTATGTATAAGAAACACTATATCTAAGACATAATTAATATTTATTTAACTTTATACATATAAAATTATAACATCTAAGTTGTCAATTTCTTTAGAATTCTTTTAGAAAATGGAGAAGATCCTTTCCAATTTATGCCTAATGTAAGGTAAATCATTTATGGCTAACTCTCTCATTAATATTGTTCAACCTCTATCCAAAAATGTTCATTACCAACCACTTTTAACATATCACATTCACAAATCATCATAATTAAACATATCCAACACCAAACAAATACATAAACATCATACACTTCACAACTCAATCCAACAAGTTCAAATTTTACAATATCATCATCATAAATAACAATATCAATATCATCGTTACAACATCATAATAACACCATGTTCAATTTTATCTTTTATTATTAAAAAAAAAAGATAAAAAAAAAATTACTAAGCTCTGTATTTTTGAATCTTGTTTTTGAGTTCATCTTTCTTTGCACCCACAATCTTATCAACCTCTTTCCCATTCTTCAACAACAAAAACGTCGGCATAGCCTGCACCTTAAACTCCTGCGCCACATCCTATCATTTCCCCCAAAAATTAAAATTAATATAAAAAATAAAAAATTCATTGAAATAAAATCAAATTAAGAATAATATTATTTTTACCGATAATTCATCAACGTCGATCTTGATGAATTCAACATCAGTGAATTCGTTAGCGAAACCATGAACAATCGGTTCCATCATTCTACACGGTCCACACCACGTAGCGGAGAAATCAATCACGACCTTTTTCACAAATCAAAATCGATTCAGATCTGAAAAATTAGGTTTCAAAAGGGGAAATTCAGAAATTGATGAGATTTTTAGGGTTTTACGAGTTTAGGCGAGTCTTTGATTTCGTTGAAGTGGAGTTGCCAGCGTGCGGAGGAGGGAAGGTTTTGACGGAAGAATGATCGGAGGATTCTGATGAGGCGGAGGCGTCGCCGCCGAGGAGGGAAGAGAGAATTGAGCCCATTCGTTGACTTGCTTGCTTGAAAACTACGCTTTTTGTGAAAGAGAATAGTATTATTACTGTGACTTGTTACGTGTTTTTATAATACAGTATGTGATATTCCTTTATTCTTTTGCTATCATTTTTTATTTATAAAGTTTTATCTTAATAAAACATTTAAAAAAGACTATGGATGATACAAGTCCTTTAGAAAAACCAATTCAAAACTACCTAGTTTTTAAATTGTTTTTTTAATGAAGTATGGTGTTTGTTCAATAGACGAGGGATTAAACAATTATAAAGTGTAGAAAAATATTTTCCGTTTAACGTATATCATAAAAATCGCGGATATGTATGTTATATTTATTCAACGAGATTAATATATTTATTATAGTATTCGTATCAATCGATATTCATTTATATTCTTAGTAATAATGTCGTGTGATAATAATATTTATATGTTGATGTTGTCATGATAATGTTGTGAGTATTATGTGTTGACAAAATATATTAGTGAATGTATTTGAGCATATTATTAATGCTTGTAGATAATCATGTGGAAACGTATAATCGTTGTTGTTTATGTTTTGAAGGGGAAATATAAACATGAATTGTTGTTGTTGGTGAGTTGTTGCATCAATTATATGTCATGTATCATTTGTGTCATTGGTGTGAAAGAGACGAGTGCAAGTTTAGAAGCGGACTAGTAACTTGTCCCAAACCTAGAAGAGTGGGTTTGCAAATCTAGAAGGGTGGATTTGGGTTCTAAGATGGACCCGCTTTTATGAAGAATCAAATGTTGAGTTGGTATGACATGCATATGAATAGAGTCGCCGTATAATTAGTCATATGTACATTTGTTAAGATATAAATGTTGAGTTGTGATTGATTTGGTGAGTTAGTGTGTAAATGTAATTGATATATTGTGATTAAGATCGTAGAATTTGATTGTGTGTGATGATGATGTTGATGATAATTTGACGTAAGAATGTGATATGTTATTATGCATGATTGTGTAGATGGTGTACTTTATCTTACATTCTATATTGTTATTGAAATGGATTATCATCCTTTTGTTTGAATATTGTCTTTACATGGGCATCATGCAGATACTTAAGAGCAGAAGTTGACGTGAATGAGTGCTAGCTCTTGGAGTTATATTCTTTTAGTTTCTTTGTGTTACATTTTGGATTATGCTTTGATATGTAACACTAGGGAGCGATTTCTTGTTTTATGATGAGATTTTTTGAGAGATGATGTATGCTCTCGTATGTTTATGTTTTGGTGTGATAAGCCTTTGGAGAAGACTTATTAGTCGATGCTTTTTATTTTAATATAAAGTTTTATGGTGAGACTTAAATTGTTGTATGTTTTAATTATGATTCTGCTACTATGCTATCAGATGAGTTGGATGTCGTATAAACATCTTAAGTGCAATTGTGTGTCGTACAATATTGTGTTACAATGCTTATATAAATTACGTGTTACATGATCATCATGTGTGTGTGTGTGTGTGTGTGTTTCGGATAAGTGTAACATCCTATGTAGAAAATCTCTAATTTGATTACAATTATGCATTTAGAAAAATAGGGTGTTACGTTAGTGGTATCAAAGCAGTCGGTTTGTCCGTCGTTGCTTGTTTGTTTAACCACTTGTTTCAAGAGTGGAATTGAAAAGTGGGGAGAAAATTTTGCTTCTCTAGGATGTTTTAGTTGTGGAGTATTGATTCGGTGTGTTGCTGATTGCAAGGGTGCAAATATTGTTGAGTGGTGTTGCTCAGTCCCAAAGAGAGTACAAATTGAGATTCATGTATGTTGATCAGTCAAACCTGTCTCTTGAGAGGGATGATCAGTACTTGTATGGTTTGTATCTCTACGAATGGAGAGCAACGTTGGATATTGATACGATATGTGATGCGAGTTTCGATATGTTTTCCTATGTGACATCGGGACATAAAAATACTAGAGGGCGTCGCACACTCTAAATACAACGAAGTCGCCACCCAATTTTATTCATTTCTAAAAGGAAAGATAAAAGATCGATAAAACCATAAACAAATGAAGAATGTTCATCACAACCAAATTAGGGTTTGAAAGTCGGTTAAGTAAGGGGGATGTATTAGCACCCATCACCTCTATTGTAATCAACGGGAACTATTTAGCTAGTCTTATAATCGAATATTAGCATATATCTACTTGTTATCTAATTATTGTTCCATAAAGAAAATAAAGAAAGAAAATATGAAATTTGATGAGTTTGAATTGTCTTTTAGATTTGTGAAAGAATGCCATGAAATGTGGTTGATTAATTTTGAAAATATTTGGTGTTGGATCAAAGTTTATTTGTTTTTGAATTTTATTTGGAATGATAGATGACGATGCAAAAGCAATCTACTAACAATGGTAGAAAAATGGCTCCACGTTGGATCGAGTATTTATTTTTTATGATGACCTGTTTTTAGGTTTTTTGCTTTTATTTACTATGCTAACAATTATTAAAAGGGATGAAGAATAACAAAAATCAAATAAACAAGATATCAATTAATTCATAAAGCAAAATCAAAGTCTAAGCCAACAAAACAAAAAGAATTTATTTAATTTTGAGAAGTGGAAAATATTTTTTTATATTTTAGAATTTATCTTTTTGAAAACTAAAAGGTGTAATGCTACCATATTTTTTTAAAAGATTTTTCAATGTGAAAAATCTCTCTTATAAAATTTTTAAAATTATTTAAAAGAAAGAAGAACATTTTTATTATTTTGAAATTGTGGTTAAAAAGAAAATAAAAACAAAATAAAATAAAGGAAGTGGGGATTTAAGTGAAATGATGGTAAACTACTAAATTGTAATTAACTTTAAAAGCCCACTCAAACAATTTGAAAGTAGAGTTTTTAACTTCACAACCTCAACTTTGACCTAGCACTCCCCAACACCCTCCCTCCCCCAATTTTCATTATTTCATAAATATCTTTGGTGAAGTAGAAAGAATTTCTCCAATTTTCATTATTTCATAAATATCCTTGGTGAAGTAGAAAGAATTTCCGAACAACATTTTCGGTATAAGTAGTGAAATTTTTGGTACATAGGAAACTTTCTGTAGGACATAACGAAATTTCTTGTACTTAACAATTTCTAGTAGTTCAGATGAAATTTCTGGTATACTAGAAGTTTCAAATTTACTAGTCAGTATCGAAAATTTTAAATATACTGAATTTCTTGATAATTAATTAATTCAAGTATTTTAACAATCAAGATTTTTCCAACGTCTTTGGAGGGTTCTAATTGCACCAACAAATTTGTGTGGTCTAGAATGCATCGCCATTTGTATAAATAAGGGCATATGTTATAGAGAAATATATCTCAAAAAATGTCTCTTCTCAATTTCTAATTAAGGCAGAATTGTATTACAACAGAAACAACCCTGGTGTAAAATTTAAGCTTCCATATGACACCACATCCCTGCCAAGTTGAAAGAAAAGTTGAATGAATCGGCCTGACATCGATAACATAAGGGTGAGAAAGATCGAGTTTATGGAAGATTGGATTGATACATATGGAATGTGAAATATAATTTGATTGAAAGTTAAAGATCGGAAGATACGAAGGCCGTGTGGAAATTATTTCGCGTATGATACCATAGGTTCGCCGAGTGGATGTGGAGTTAACAAGATCCGTCGACGACATAATGAAGATGTCAAACGCCCCAAGCATAAGGTAGAGCCTAGATTTTCATGTTTAGCTTTTTAATTTATGTTTGTTGTATTATTTTATGTTATGTTCATCTTCAAATCGAAACATGTAATCACCAAAATATTATGCAATAAACAAGAAGTCTTTGTGTCAAGAAATATACATATAATACAACGGACTATCCAACATCGTAATCTCCGACAATGGAACCCAATTTGCTAGCACTACAGACAGTGGCTTTTATCGCGAATTAGGAGTTCAAGAAAAGTTTGTCTTTACTATCCACCAATAAGCCAATGGATATGCAGAATCACCGAACAAGGTGATCCTAAAGGGAATCAAGAAAAATATTGACAATGCCAAGGAGTTTTGGGATGAATTACTTTGTGAGATATTTTGATCGTATCACACTAAGCCCTACTCAACTACCAAGGAGAATCCTTCATCATGATATACATGGAAGACGATATACTTCCCGTGGAGATTGACACACTATAATGGCGATTCTCCCAATCCAACCAGGAGGTGAACAATACACGAATAAAGTACGATGAAAATTTGATCTATGAGGTATGAGACGTTGCCCACATCGATAATTACCCTTCAAGCATATAGATGATAGAAGATACAACTCCAAGTTAATGCTTAGAGAAATGAAAAAAGGCAACTCAGTGCTGAGACAAGAGGTCTTGCCTAAACAATAGGGAAAGTTGAAACCCAATTGGGAGGGACCATGCATTATTCCAAAAGCACCCACACTGAGCATACAATCTACAAGATTTGGATGGACAACTAGTACCCGAAACTTGGAACTCTATCTGTTTAAAATATTATTACAATTATAATATTAATAATTTTGAGGGCGCATATTGGTCTCCTACTTACAAACTTTTGAATGTTTATGAGAATGAAGAACATTTTGATTGCAATATCATGTATGTTGGACTTTCACATAAAGATCCATGTCGCTTTTCCTGTAATACTTGGACTTGAGACTTCACACACGAGGGATGGTGACTTGTGTAGTTTGAAAACGTGATTTTAAAACTTTGACAAGTTAAATGAGAGCTTAAAATCATTTTCAAAAGTTTAAGAAGCGGAAATTAAATAGAAGAAAATAAATAGTTAAGGGAAGAAAAATAGCATAGAGAACTATAGAGGTTTAGTCAAATCAAAAAGACCTACCTTTTCCCCTTATAAATGGAAATGATGGTTAACCGTCACCCATATATTACAAGATAACAAATATGTGTGTTTGCATATTTTCTTTAATATGATGTTAAAAGTGAAGTGGCAAGCCTTCCTAATGATGGACTAAACAATTAGTCTCCTTTCCACGAACACGAACCTTGGAGCGGTTAATCTTCAAGTTCCAAAATATTTGAGTTCAATTCCTATGGTTTAATAGGATAACCAAACAACATATGAGATTTAAAATGGACCCATATCTTAATCTAGGAAAATTTTGATATTCGACCTATCTTGGTTTTAACCAGGCTAACTAAGAACTAAGGAAGATTTTAAAATCGACTTATCTTCAACCCAAGACTGATCACACAATCCCCAACCAAAGATTTTATCCGATTTACCTTCTAACCACAAATAATCTCTAATTGGATAGTATTAAACCAAGGTATATATAAACAATATCCTTGATTAATTTTTATAGTTCTATGATAAGTGCCAAAATGTAGTTATTTTGTATATACATTTTGTGGCACTTATCCGTTCTTTTGTTGATATTCTTCTAATAAATTTCGCTTTTAGTATATTTGTGTACATAATAGAATAATTGAGTTTTGTGTAAATATTGTATCATTTGATAGTTTTTCATCTCTTTTATAGGTATTCATTCATAATTGGAGCATTGAGTAATAAAGGTCAAAGCTAAGCTTCAAGTGCGATTTTACAATACGTCATCGAATAAAGCTCAAATTCAACACAATAAAATCATCAATTTGGTTGATATTTCTTCATGGTTGATAGAGTATTGAATAAGCTTTCAACGCTTCAAACCGCGCACCCGAAGTTACGGTTCTCAAGATACTACAAAAATAAAATGTCAAAATAGTAGACCAAGCTTAGCGATAGAAGCGACCGCGACATCGTAATTCTTTAAAGGGCTCAAGACACATTTTAGGTCATGGGTTGGGTATTTTGAGTCCCAACACCATCAACATCATATTTTTGATAGATTTGCTTGAAAACAACATTGAGCTTGCATTTGATGATCCGAGTCGAATCCTCCTTCGATTGGATTGACAACCAATGTAGATTTGTGGTTCCTCTTCTTCTCTTCTCTTTGTAATCTCTTTGTTGGGTTTGTATGTATATCTACTCTAACTCATGTATATTTGTCGCCTTTGCGTTGTATAAAGTTGCTTTAATTTTTGGTTGTGGTTATCTTAGGTTTTATTTTATGTTAGGGATTTGAGCTTTGCTAGGATAGATTGCTTAGATTCTTACCTAGGATGATTATCTGTTAGTTTCTGAATGCTAGAGATAGGTTTAGAGCTAACATTCACTATAGAGTATCCGAACTTAATGCCTGCGTTGTGAAGTATGCCAGAAATGGGTATGGAGGTGACGCAATGACTTCTTTGTTGTCGAGGCATGCCAGGATGGATATTGAGATGATTTAGGAGGATTCTCAATTTGGGTTAGAAATAGCTTAGATTGTGAGAGGTATGTGATGACACAAACGTAGTATCGTGGTAGTAGGTATTTAACAATGGTGTCAGTTTATCCTTTATACTTTTGTTCATTTACTTTTTGTCTTTTATTTTCATTTAATCTCAAACTCATTAACGGTAGAATTGTCGACGACGAATCAATAACCAATCTTGTGGACACGATACGATATAACCTAACCTAGATATATCACCCGGTAAAAATAATACAACTCTTTTGCTGCATATACCGCAGAATAAAATGGCGCTGTCGGGATTGGTTTTATTGTTTCATTATGATAATTCCGTTGTTTTTGAGTTTTGTAATTAATGTATATGTTGTATAGGCTTTGTATATGAACTTGTATATGTTACTTGTATATGTTATGTGTTTACTTTCCATACTTGTACATATGTGTGTTTTCCTTGTTTTCAAGTGATGTTGTGAATTGTCTCTACTCGTAACGCTTTGTTGTGTGGTTGTTAGGACACTTTCTTTAGGTTTCTTGCTGTGGAAAGACCATGGCATGACGAGAGGAGGTTACTAGTGCTCAGACAATAAAGGCGTCGAGCTTCTGACGTAAACAAGCATGTTTGTTTATGTTGTTTATGTGTGTGACTTGTGTTTTAAATGTTGAAATAGGACTTGTTCTTAATTTTAAATCTTCACTTTTCAACTTGTTAATTCATTGTCACCACGTTGTATTGTTATTTGCTTTTGTTTTGTTATGTCAATTTGTTATTTTCCACAGTTTGTAGTGTTTTAGCTCAGGAAGTGTGTATGTATTGTAAATATTGTTTAGATGTGTAAATGAGATTGTATAGGTGTGTAAGTGGAGCTTGCAGCAGCTTGCACCTGTTGTTGTCATTTTCCGTAATGGTGTTTTAGCGCCTTAGTGAGTAGTGAATCTTTTAAAATTTCACTTGGTTTTCCTTTTCCCACTTTCACCAAGGCTTTTGTATTGAATAAAATTAGTATTGTTTTTCTAATTCTTTTGTTGTTGTTTGACTCAAATTTTGGTTCGTAACTTGAAGACTTTTGAGGTGATTTTCGAGTTTGATCGTTTCAACTCGCTGGATGTATGGTAATGATAGTTTTCAAAGTTGGTACATGTGTACTGCTTATCGCTTTCTATAGCATAACATGTTTAAGAAATTTATCATTTGTATAATTACCATGCTATTCATTCTTTTTGCATTACTTGCTCATGAATTGAATCACTTTAGTTCTCTTTTTACCCATAAATGTGAGGAAGCTTTCCATTGTTTACTTATGAGAGTCCACATTCTTATTTTAACTGGATTTTATTATGCTTAATCTTGTGTTTTGTGTTGATTGTATGATTGCAAGAAAATGATCAAGGCATTTTGTTTGATTTTGAGCATAACTACCTTGGCCAAATATTCAATTCACCTTGTGAGTGTGTGAACCTTTGTTACCCCATTTGAGCTTTTATCAATATCCGTGTTTATTTGAACTTGATGCTTGTCTATGAGTGTCAATTCACCTTTTTGTATGGATGTTGATTTCTTTGTTTCTTGAACCTCAACTATATGTTGTTGTATGGATTTTACCTTGCCTTAGAAAGTAGGAGTATTCACACATTAATGTTGGTTGAATTCAAGTTGGGGAGAGAAATTTATATACTTATATTGTGGTTGGTATGAGGTTAAGAGAAAAGAAAAGAAAAAAATGTGAAAAGAAAGATTAGAAAAGAAAGAAAAAGAGAAAGTTTTGAAAAGAAAACAAAAAGAGTAGGAATAATGTTATGTTAATAAGTGAGGTGTTTGGTGTGAAATTTGTGATGAAGAATAAGTTTGATTGAAATTATATTGTTTGGAACTTTGTGAGTTGATAACTCCCTTAGGTTTAGGCAAGTTTTTTCGATTAGCTTTAGGACTTATCACTTGTTTGTTAACAAGCCACATTACAACCTTGAAAAGCCCTTGTGATTCTTGCATTTGTATTTTCAATACGTTTTTGGATGAATGCATAATTTAGTCTATTGTTTGCAAGATTGTGGAGGAGTGTTTTTTATCCTCACCTTTGTGTGTTCTTCATCTACCGATGAATTTTTGCTAGGTGTGATTCATGATTGAGCTTGTTTTGTTTTAGAATGTTTTGCATGATTTTGTACTTAAGTTTGTTTCGTTTATATGTTATTGTTGTAGTATAGTGGTAAGTTTGTATTTGTCGTGTACATTTTCGCTTGAACCATACATTTGTTTTCCGCTTTCAAAACTTGTTGATTCGTGATTATTTGATTATCATTCTTTGTTTCTTTGAGTTATTTGACTTTGTTTGAGGACAAACAATGTGTCAAGTTGGGGAGAGTTGATAAGTGCCAAAATGTAGTTATTTTGTATATACATTTTGTGGCACTTATCCGTTCTTTTGTTGATATTCTTCGAATAAATCCCCCGCTTTTAGTATATTTGTGTACATAATAGAATAATTGAGTTTTTGTGTAAATATTGTATCATTTGATAGTTTTTCATCTCTTTTATAGGTATTCATTCATAATTGGAGCATTGAGTAATAAAGGTCAAAGGCTAAGCTTCAAGAGTGCGATTTTGCACAATACGTCATCGAATAAAGCTCAAATTCAACACAATAAAAATCATCAATTTGGTTGATATTTCTTCATGGTTGGATAGAGTATTGAATAAGCTTTCCAACGCTTCAAACCGGGCGCAATTCCGAGTTACGGTTCTCAAGATACGACAAAAATAAAATGCTGAAAATAGCAGACCGCGCTTAGCGAATATACTGAAAGCGACTCGCGACATCGTAATTTTTAAAAGGGGCTCAAGACACATTTTTAGGTCATGGGTTGGGTATTTTTGAGTCCCAACACCATCAACATCATATTTTTGATAGATTTGCTTGGAAAACAACATTGAGCTTGCATTTGATGATCCGAGTCGAATCCTCTTCGATTGGCTTGACAACCAATGTAGATTTGTGGTTCTCTTCTTCTTCTCTTTGTAATCTCTTTTGTTGGGTTTGTATGTATATCTACTCTAACTCATGTATATTTGTCGCCCTTGGCGTTGTATAAAGTTTGCTTTACAATTTTTGTCGGTGGTTATCTTAGGTTTTATTTTATGTTAGGGATTTGAGCTTTGCTAGGGATAGATTGCTTAGATTCTTACCTAGGATGATTATCATTAGTTTCGAATGCTAGAGATAGGTTTAGAGCTAACATTCACTATAGAGTATCCAACTTAATGCCTCTGCGGTGAAGTATGAATGGGTATGGAGGTGACGTATTGACTTTTGTTGTCGAGGTATGCCGGATGGATATTGAGATGATTTAGGAGGATTCTGATTTGGGTTAGAAATAGCTTAGATTGTGAGAGGTATGTGATGACACAAACGAGTATCGAGGCCGAGTATAACATGGGTGGTAGATTTAAGTCTGTGATGGTAGTTTATCTGTTCCGACAAGTTGTCTATCCTTTATACTTTTGTTCATTTACTTTTTGTCTTTTATTTTCATTTCTTTTAATCTCAAACTCATTAACGGTAGAATTGTCGAACGACTAATCAATAACCAATCTCTGTGGACACGATACGATATAACCTAACCGATATATCACCCGGTAAAATAATACTAACTCTTTGCTTGCCGCTATAAAATATTCTACCCTTTCTAGAATTGCACAAATAAACTCACTCAAAGAGACTTTTCTCACAAAAGAACTTGACTATAACATCTAGTGAGAAAAGTAAAATAAAACTTAGAGAGAGAGAGAAGGTAGTGTCAAAACACAATTATAGATGGTTTGAAATGAGAAAATAAACCTCTATTCATAGGTAAGAGGTGTTCCCAAAATGGAAATTGCATTCAATGATTTTTATCATTAGCTAATGATTAGAATTCAAAAACAATCAATTATAAGTTCCCAAAATGGAAGTTTAAGATATATGGTTGTTGCATATTCTTAAGGCGTTGTCTAAATGACTTTGGGCATAAGTTTGAATATATCTAATTGGTTAGACCAAAGTCTTAATCGATTAGAAGAACTAAACATTTCCCTCTAGCTATTTCCACCACTCCTAAGTTATTTGGCCTAACTCTAAGACATTTTTTGAAAGTGTTTTATCTTGATAAAATATATTCAACAAATTTGTGTGTGTGCTTATAGCCTTATGATTTTAAAAACCCTTTGCTTACATAAGTTCACTCACGTACTAAATCAAAAGATTAAATTCTTTCCTACAAGCCCTTTGTCGATACTATATTTGTGTTGACATGACTTGAGATCACTTGAGGCTTTGGATATTTTCCACTTTACTTGCATTCTTTGGATAGTTCATAACACTTGGATTTATCTTTATTTCTTTCTTCAGATGATCAAGTTCATCAATCCATAATATCTAGTTTTGCATATTTAATTGACTAAGTGTTGTGCTTGATTCATCATTAATTTTCCTTTATTGTCACCATAGTTGTCCTTAAGTCGTCATCATCAAGAACTGATGTCTTGATTAAAAGTCTATTACTTGCAAAATAAGGTTACACAAATACAACTAGGTGAGCTTCCACAAGAAGATCATTGCCACCTTTTCGGAAATACAAAAATGTTGGACATCCACAAGAAGATCCATGTCACTTTTCATAAAATGTTGGACTTCCAGAAGAAGATCCAAGAAATACATAAATGTAAGACTTCCACTCGAAGATCCTTGGCGTCTCTTCAAAAAATATGAGCACGTTGGACTTTCACAAGAAGATCATTGCCTCCTCTTATAACAATAATAATATGTTGAACTTCCACAAGAAATTCCTTGTATCTATTTAAGGAAATATGATTGTACTATCCACCAGAGACCACCTTATCTAAAAGACCTAGATGTGAGGGACTTAATGTCACCTTAGACAAGGTCCAACCTAAAGTCTTTCCCAAGGGACACGACCAAAGTATTGTCTAAAAACTTAACATAAAATATTGAATGGGGTTTTTATCAAAGTTCTGCCCAAAGGGCTCAACACCTCTCCTGAGGGACTTGAAGTCTCATCAGATATGCTCAACATATAATCTTGCCTAAGGGACTTAAATTTCCACCAAACAGGCTTTTCCAAATGCCTCTTCTGAGGGACTTGATGTCTCCTCAAACAAGGTCCAACCTAAGGTCTTTCCAAAGGAGCGTGACCGAAGTTGGACCCAAGAGACTTAACTTAAAGTCTTGTTTAGGGGTTTGATAGAAGATTATGGATCATCGCCTCGCTTAAGGAATTCAGAATCTCTATAGACAAACTCAACATATAATCTCGCCTAAGGGACTTATAGTCCCATCAAACTAGTTTATTCAAACGCCATGCTTGAGGGTTATGATGTCCTCATACAAGGTCCAACCTAAGGATTTTCCTAAAGGAAGATACCAAAGTTTGCCACAAGATATTTAACTTAAAGTATTGTGTAAGTGTTTGATCAAAGTCCCACTCAAAGGGCTTGATGCCTCATTTGAGGAATTTAGAGTCTCATCAGACAAGCTCAACATATAATCACATATGAGGGGCTTAAAGTCCCATCAAATAGGCTTATCCAAATGCCTCTCCTGAATGACTTGATGTCGCCTTAGACAAGTTTTAACCTAAGGTCTTTCTCAAACACACGACTGAAATTTGGTCTAACAGACTAAACTTACAGTTTTGTTTGAGGGTTTTATCAAAGTTCCACTTGAAGGGCTCAACGCCTCATTCGAGGGACTTGAAGTCTCATCAAACATACTCAACATATAACCTCATCTAAAGGACTTATAGTCATCTATAAATTTATCCAAACGCCTTTCGAGAAACTTGATGTCTCTCACAAGGTTCAGCTGATCGCGACTTTGTGTGTCTTAAAATTTAGACCACAAGTATCTGTCTCGTGTGTATCTTTAAATATTATCGAATCTCGAGGGGCTAAATGTCGAATTATCGTTATCTTAGGTTACTACGTAAATCTAAGACTAATAATGTAATTGATTTGGGGTTTTAGGAACCTAACTAAATAACGTCTAGTTTAGATTCAAGGGGAGATATTGATATGTAATTGTCGGGCTTCGGGGATTTAGCAACTCGTTGAATCAACTCGGATTATTAAAATAGTGTTCAATATTTTTTTTGAAACCCTTCTTCTTACACTCTCGTGTTTATTGATTCAGATCCTATAATTAAACCTAAGTGAGCGCTCTCGTTGTATCCTTTAAAGTTTGGAAATAGTTTTTGAAAACGAATAAGATCTAATTAACTTAAAAGTGCTCTCGTTGTATTTTAAATTAATGCACAATTACTACTGTCCAGTTATTATCTCAAATTCTCGTTTTTATTGAACCTAACTTCTATATGTATTTTACTCTCGTAATAAAATATTTGATGTTTAAAACTAGTAATTGAAACCAAAAAAACGTTCTTTTAAAAGGAATATATCAAATGGCGTTGCTGAACCCCATCGGCTATATGACCTTACATATCGATAAACTAATTTAGCCTAGCATGTTATAAAATTTAATAATAGCAATGTAAATAAATAACATCGAATAAATTAAACCCAAGCATATCAGACAATTTTTAGCAATAATAAATTAAAACAATTAAATTAAACCTGAAAATAAAATTGCAGAATATTTAGCTAAGCGTCAGGTGTCTCCCACAGGTTGGTGAGATCTGCCTTTATTGCTCCGAAAAGTAAAAGCGAGAAAGAATATAAAAACACGGTTCTAACGTAAAGTTAGAATCAGCAAAGGTTCGCAGCAACCCCCGATGTGGAAATTATTACGAGAAAATAGAAGCAGAAATTAAATAAATAAACTAAACCGGAATCGATAAATAAAACTCAAAGAAATAATCATTGGAAAATTTGGCGTAACGGTAAAGTGAGAAGAGCAAAGAAGCGTGTGAAAAATGAGGATTAACGTCTTGTTTATAGACTTTGAGGTGGCTTGAAAGTAGGCCGCGAGAGAGATTCTCTCCTCTGGAATAGCCTCCATACCGATCGGTACGGACTGTTGAAGAGGGCGTGATGGTCGTCACACGTTGCTGCTGAGAGGAAGCTTGCTTCCCGCTTTCGCGACGCGTTGGGTTGCGCAGAGGTGTATGGTCATACTTTGCGTGACTCGAGCAAGCTACGTTGGGTTGGGCCGTTGCTTCATTATTATTTTCCAAAGCTTTTACTTATAATGCACCCCTATTTTTCCATACACCATATTTGCATATTTGCTCTTTTTGTGGTTTTAAGTATGATTTTCTCAACTTTTCTCGACTTTCTTCGCACATGCCTTGTAAACATTGAATTCTTGAAAACATAGAAAATACCGACATAATACGAATAAAGAGTAATTTAATTAATTGAAATGCGGATAAAGTTCATGTAAATTGATCCAAATATACGATACATTTCGGTTTTCATACCGAGGTCTTGCCAGTGGCGGATTGAAGTATAGCCTAAGAGACTTAACTTAAAGTCTTGTCTAAGGCTTAGATTGAAGTCTCGTCTAAGGGGCTCTACACCTCTCCTGAAGGTCTTGGAGTCTCATTAGACGGGCTTAACATATAATATCGCATAGGAGACTTATGGTCTCAAGTAGGACGCCATAATGCTTTGTCGTTTAAGCACTTCACCTTTTATCAAAGCCTTTGTGCTTGAGTGTGTAGTGATATATTTATAAAAGGTCTATTAAGGGAAAGATGATTGCGATCACCCATGAGAGACGACTCTCATTTGTTGCCTATAGTTAGGGACTATCTCGCCATGAGTACTCTCTATTCACCTAGTCATGGAAAACATGGAAAAAAACGTTCCTCATTTAGAGAGAAGTTATAGTCAGACGATCAATCCACACCTCCTTATGAAATAGAGATTTAAGTGTCCACCATTAACTAAGTGGGTAGTTATCGTTTTCAAGAAAACTCTAACTCCTGGCTAGAGGCTTCTATTAATATCTCATCTTAATATCAGAAGTAATATATCATAACGTGCACAAAATACTGCCTAAACACATAATTTTTTATCTCACGTAAATTTGCACTCTCTATAACCAAAAATATCACAAAACAAAATTACTCTTCTCGTCATTTTACTGGAGAAGGAACATCCTCACCATTAAACTTTTCTCTTTCCTTAAAGTTTATAATTTTAAGAGGCTAGCATTCCACTAAATTTTCAAAAAAAACTACTAAAACTTTTGGTTATCCCCACCAACGTAGAAATACCATGCATTATGTAACTTTTTTTAGCAGCTATATAATATAAAAATAAAAACTTTTTTGAGAAAAAGTTACACAAGATAAGCAGCAAAATCATGTATAAGAATCAATTTATGAAATAATATAACACATGATTTTCATTTAAAAATTGAATTATTTTACATGAAAAAATAATATTATCTTCTTTAAAGTGCAAAAATGAAAGTCAAACAATTAGGAGGAAAGTAGCAACTAGCAAGTGCTCTTCTCACAGAAAAGCAAATGCCTGTCTCTTTCTCTCACTTGCCCGTCCTGCCTGCTTTCTTCCTTTCACATTCCATTCCTGCCCGCCCTGCCTGTTGTTGAAAAAAAACTCCTTTCACATGCAAATGCTAATTCAATCTCTCTCTTTCCCACATACATCCTCTTTGGACTCAATTTCCTCAACTGGGTTTGTCTTTGTTTAGTCATTAGTTTGATCCTTTTATGTTATTTTTACTCAATACTATGATGTTTTTGTTCTTTTGAGGATGTTTTTGTGAGATTTCTTGAAGTGGGTCTTTTCTATTTTTGTCTAATTTTGTAACCTTTGCTCTAAAGTTTGAAACTTTGTGGTGAATTTTGAATATGTAAAAAAAAATTAGTTTTTGGAAGATGGGGTTTAGGGATAATGCAATTCAAGCAGGGAGTTTGGATGTGGGGAAGAAGTCAAAGGGAAAGATGAAGAAGGATAGTGATGATGAGAAGGAAATTGGGTGTTGTGTTAAATTTAATTGCTTTGCAAAGTGTATAACTTCAAGATCAAAAGTTGATTCTTCCAAAAGTGGCACCACAAGTGCTTATAGTATTAGTGGTAATTTTTTTTTCTTTTCATGCTCTATTTCTTTAGTTTCTAGAAATGATTTTTGCTTTAGATTAATGTTAGGTAGAATTAGAAATATTTGATTGGTAGTTGTATAGACATCAGATTGCAGGGTGCGAATTTGAACCTGCAACATCCCACTTATTCACGTTTAATGTGTGAAGTTTCGGCCTTAGTTTGCAAACAATTGAGTTTCAAAACAATGATTTGTTGTGCACTACCTTTGGCTAGTAGTACTATGACTCTGTTTGGATAAACTTAATCACGAGCTTATAGCATGCATGATAAGCACTTATTTTTAGTCGGATTTAACTGATAATAAGTTTTTTTTTTATTAGTGGATAAAACATCTACATATGAGAGAAGCAAAGGGGAAAGGAGTGCTCCTCCGGGATCGTCTACAACTAGTAATGCAGAAAGTATCCCTTCTACTCCGAAATTTAGTGAGGAGTTGAAGTTTTCTTCTGATTTGAGAAAATTCACATTCATTGAGCTAAAGATGGCAACAGGAATTTTCGACCGAGAGTCTTCTTGGTGAGGGAGGATTTGGTTGTGTCTTCAAAGGTTGGATCAAGAGAACGAACGGCACCTGTGAAACCAGGTACTGGACTTACTGTTGCAGTCAAGACCCTCAACCATGACGGACTTCAGGGTCACAAAGAGTGGCTTGTATGAATGAGACTTACTTATATACCCTTTTTCTCTCGACTATTTTTTCATTCGATGAGTTTTTGTTCGCGCTACCTTTTGTTAACATTCTTGTGTTTTGTTCGTTTTTCTTTCCAGGCTGAGTTAAACATTCTTGGCGATATTGTTCACCCGAATCTTGTTAAATTGATTGGTTTTTGTATCGAAGATGATCAAAGATTGTTGGTTTATCAGTTTATGCCCCGTGGAAGTTTGGAGAACCACCTCTTCAGAAGTATGATATTAATTATTAACCACTACTACTTTTTTTCCGTAGGCTTTTAAAAATTCGAATGCATAAGGAAATTTATTGTTTTCTGGTAACTACCATGAATTGTGCAGAAGGGTCCTTGCCTCTTCCGTGGGCTATTAGAATGAAAATTGCGCTCGGTGCAGCAAAAGGACTTAATTTTCTGCATGAAGGAGCTCAAAGGCCTATAATCTATCGTGATTTCAAGACATCTAATATTCTGTTAGATGCGGTATGTGAGTTCATTTTGGTTAAAGATTTTCAATTATTTTTCGATTCTTCCTCAACTTCAAAACATTGAAGAAAAATTACTTTTTTAGGAATATAATGCAAAGCTCTCTGATTTTGGACTTGCTAAAGATGGTCCTCAAGGTGAAAATACACATATATCAACAAGAGTTATGGGAACATATGGTTACGCCGCTCCGGAGTATGTAATGACCGGTTAGTTTCCAACCTTTTTTTGTTTTATGACTTTAAAATTTCATAATGTGATTAACAATCAGTTTTGAATTTGACCTGATCTGATGATTTTGATTAGGTCATTTGACATCAAAAGCGCCTATAGTTTTGGTGTAGTGCTACTTGAAATGCTCACCGCCGACGAGCTGTTGATAAGAATAGACCGAACGGAGAACACAACCTTGTCGAGTGGGCGAGACCTGTACTAGGAGAACGAAGATTGTTATTCCAAATAATCGATCCTCGTCCTCAAGGTCACTCGATCAAAGGAGCACAGAAAGCCGCCTAACTAGCAGCGCAATGCCTTAGCCGTGATCCAAAACTCAGACCTATGATGAGCGAAGTTGTTCAAGCTCTAAAGCCTCTTCAAAACCTCAAAGACATGGCTATCACGTCGTATCACTTTCAAGTCGTATCGCGAGTAGATCGACGATGTCAATGCCGAAAATGGTACGCAATCACAGTTAACATCTTTATCGAAGAAAGGTCACCCTATGAGGGTATTGTCGAGCCCAAATGGTCAAAACGGTTCTCCATATCGTCATTATATCAAGTCGCCAAAACCTAATGGATAGGAATTGTGCTTTTCACTCGATAATTCGATTCTCTATTCATTTGATTTACAGAAAGTGTTGTGTTTTGACAATTGGTTGTGAATTTGTTATACATTTTCCACCTTTTCAGAATGTATTCTTTGTAAAGAAAATGAGTGCATGTTATTATTATTATGATTCATAGATATTTACTTACTCATCAGTATATACTTACTAATGTAATCAAATGTCATACTTTGAAGGACTTTAAATTTATGGATTTAATTTGTAGTTGTTATATTGCTCAAGTTATTTTGATTGTTAGTGTTGGATTAATTGCTGGTTCAAAATGAATTATATGTGCATTGTAATTGGGTCTGAATTCAGTTCATTACAATTATTGAGAGTTTTCCATTAGATGAAATATGATCTGAAAAACATGTTTGGAAATGGAAGATATTTTTCATGGGAACAACTTTTATAAATGTAAACAAGACATATATATTGATTGTTGCAAGTTTGAGATATATATTGATTGTTGAAAGTTTATAAGCAATTCATTTTCATAAGAAAAAATAGCTTCCATGACCAAAGTCAGTACTTGAAAATTATATAATAACTAAATTAAGACATGCGCGGAATGGAGATGAGCTAAGCAGTATTAGATTATATAGATTTGAGTATTAGATTATATAGATTTGATTGTAGTTAAACAGTACTAGATTATATAGATCGGAATGGAGATGAATTAAACAGTATTAGATTATATAGATTTGAGTATTAGATTATATAGATTTGATTGTAGTTAAATAGTATTAGATTATATAGATTTGATTGTAGTTAAATAGTATTAGATTATATAGATTTGATTGTCTTTGTATACAAAGTTTTTTAGTTAAGACAATAGGATGATGAAGAGAGTATTAAAAAAAAAACAATTTTAAGTGAAAAAAAATGGATTTTGGAAATACAAGATACGAAATTAAAATTAAGATAAAAAATTGTGAAATACATGTAAAATTTATGTAGTTTTTTATTGCTCATTTTTCACTTATTCAATATTTTTAAGAATGTTTTTTATTTTATGAATTGAATATATTCCACATTTAAACAATTTAGACACTGGATTATGAATTAGGTATTAAAATAAATTCGAAAATATTATTTGTCGTGTTTGTCTTTCATTATTCCATTAATTTTTAATGTAATTGATTTAATTCAATTGAATTGTCTTATCATATTAATTATTTTTAATTTACTAATATATTCTAAATATTTATAAGTAAATTGGTTAAGAAATTATTGTTTAATTTTCTATTTGAAGTTTAATATTTTAATATGTAACCATAATTATAATTGAAGTATATTCTAGAAATAATTGAAGTATATTTTAGAAAGAATGTGAGATTTTTGTTTATTTAAAAATTATAAGTTAAATTTAAAAATATTATTTAACTTTTTAAGTAATAAAATACTCTCTTTTTTCCTGATTTAAATTGTAAAAAAATTATTTATAATTTTTAGAGTAATTATATAATGCATTTTAGGTTAAAAAATTGATAGATGAAAAAAGAAGCAATGATTAGTATATGAAAAAATAGAGAAATAATTTGTAAATATATAAATTATTGTGTTTGAAAACAATAATTATCAATGATCATTACATAATACTAAATATTAAAATCTTATATTGAGTTGAATGCCCAACTCCTAAGATACAATCTTTCGCCAAAATTGCACGGAAAAGCAATTTGAGTTTGACTTTGAGTTAAACTAAGCACCACATTTAGGTTGAACATGTAAATCACATGCCACCATTTTCAAAAACTGTTTAAACACTTTATTGCATGCCCTTAGAATGAGAAAGACTACACAATAGCATTCAAGTCCTAATGATGAGAAAGACACAGGAGGAATGCTAGGAAATAAACAATCATCATACCACAAGATATATAAGAAATGCTGCAAAGATTTACCATGATACCAGAAATTTTAAAATTTTGCTGTCAAAACTCAAAGAGTACCGATTCACAATTCAATAAAGAGGCATGTTTTGCCTGTGGGCATTTAAGAGTAACATTTGGTTCATAAAGAAACCTATTTATTTCTTCAAGGTTGAATTGCCCAACTGCAAAGAAAACACCTTGAACACTTCTTACCCAAGAAGACAACCAACATCAATCTGACAAACTATATGCTTCCTAAAGCCTACAATTCAGTTTCTTGCCAGGAAGGATCAAAACTATATCAAGGTTTGAGAGCCAAACTCAACCCAATCTTGGCACTCTTTTCAATCGCCTTGGTGTCTACCTCACTTGAAATGGTGATGAGTGATTTCGGACGCCATTCATGCTGAATGAGAGCACTTGCCTTGCCTGAGTTGGTGACGCGACCCTTCACCGTGGTCAATGGATCCAATGCATGTTGGGTGCCAAGTGTGAAGGTGTTCTCTTTAGTTGAGAATCTGTGACTGATGTCAACACCAACAGCAGTGTTGGACAGTGGGTTAATGGCATGATAGTATGAAGCAGACAGCACATCACCTTTTTCATTTCTGCACACAAGAGATAATCATGTCAAAATGCATACAAACACAATTATCGAACACAAACAATAACGGAAAAATAAATGTTTATTGTTTTTCATTACGATTAATAGTGGTTAGTTCAAATTCAACTATGCTATAGCATCTATTTTAAAACACTTTGTTCTAAATAGCACATCACAAAACAATAGCATTTTGTTCAAATGTGTCAATAGCTTAGTTGACAACTCCAAAACTGTCAATAGATTAATTTACTAACATTCATGTTATAGGGAGAAATAAATGATAGTTAATAGGAAACACTAAAGCACAAAGGAGCAACAGTTACTCACAGAGTCAATGACCCGATCAAGTCATCTTTGTGAAGTTCACAGCAGCATTAGATTTGGTTAGCTCCCCAAGTTTGGTATCAAAAGAAAGATCAGCACCAACAGCAAGAGCATTAGTTCCAATAACGCCCGAAAAGTTGACAATTGGGTTTGCTTTCAACCCAACACTGCTGCTAATTCCAGCATATTCATGCAGGTATTGTAGTTCCACCTGTTTCATGATACAGAACAAGCAATTTACTACCATGAGCTCTTCTATTCGACAATTCTAATTATAACACTTTCTCAAACTATGTAAGTTTAACTATAGACAAATAAATACCTTCTTTGATTTCAGAAAGATGTTAAGTATAATGGGTAACTATCTTACCTTTCCAGACGTTTGCTCGGGAACTTTGAAGCTAAAGATAGCCTTCACACAGGAGCAGGTTCGTTGATAGTGATGGTTGTGAAAAGCTGGATTGTGCAAGGATTTATCAGACTTACGTGATTTGATCATAAGCATAAAATCATAAATATTTCAGAGTACAAGGCATGCAAATCAGAAAGAAGTATATATATGACATTATTTCCAATAGCAGAAAATGATAAAATATTGAAACAGGAAAGTTAAACTCACATTAGAACTTGTGTCAACTTTGATATCAGTAGTGATGTTTTGTTCTTCAACTGGGTATTAACATCACCCAAAACAGTTCACCTTTCTTTGTTCCTGAGGATGTTATAGCCTATACCACAAGATAAAAGTGAGTATACCACCAAGTGGACAATAAACAGAGTTCAAACTCAAATTTAGAGCATTTATCAAGTTAATGTGTAAATATGTTCTATAAATGCTAAGCTACAAACAATAAAGCATAAATATAAACACACAAATATTCAATGAAAAGGACAGTTATGTATGGGTAGGGACATGAAGATCAATCCCCATAAGAAAGAACAGCAATGCAAATTACGAGATAAAAAAAGTTATGCTTATATAATGTTTTCCTTTTTCAACATGTTGTCTAAGTAGACTTATGTTAGCAAAACCAACGAAAATCAATGAAATCAAATAGAACCAACCTAGTATACAAGTGCAAAACATAGTAGACTTGGATTAAAAGGACATAAAGACATATGTTAGCAAAACCGTTGAAATCAAATAGAACCTAGTATACAAGTGCAAAACATAGTGCCAAAATGGTAGGCAGGTCATGAGGAAGTTAGTTACAATCAGAGCAGAGAGAAGTCGTGTCTCAACAAAATCAAAAACACTATGAAGGCAACTTATCGCATGCACAAAAAAATGAAATAAAAACCCAGAGAAAAGAGTGAAATTTTGCAATTACATACTGCAAGACTAGCTATATTCAAGTAAATTTATAATGGCATTGTGGCCTATGTACACGAGCACCATACGCTCTAAAAATATATTTCTAAAATCTAAAATGGTTAAATCATAAATCAACTTTAATTAAAACTAGGTTATAAAATAAAAGAACAAACAAACACTACAGACCCTAAATGTATCTAAATAGCAAACATCTCTAGATTCTCTTCAGATTGCATCTTCGCAAATAAAATTGGTCAAACAAAAACACAATCAAGTACCAAAAAGCATATTCAATGACCTAATCATTACTAATAAAAGAGACACCTCATTACATTCAATGTACATAGTAACATCGACATTCAGGAACCAAAATCATCGTTTACTCGAATAAATCTAAGCCGGTACTCATATAAATCTACAAACCATTTAGCATATTGATAAAAACAAAAATGCAAATAAAAGTTTAAAAAAAAAACGCATCAAATCACCAAAGCATCACACACATAATCCACTTAAAAGGTATAAAGCACGGTACACGACACATGTAATAATTTGAAAAAATAAATATATTTAAGTAATCACAAGTGTTGGTGTAAGTATCAGCTCTAAGACATACAGACGCGAATACACATTTTTTGGATGTATCAGTGTTACATAGCTTAGAAAGCATGCAAATCCTCCAACTAAACCTTGATTATAAAACACTACTAACATCACTATATTCATACAAATAGCATAGAAAACTGAATAAACAAACTAAAATCAAAAAATTTAAACTCACAACTCAGTAGGTGAGTAAGTGCTGATAGTAAACTTCTTGTCACTGTGATAATCCTTATACAACAGATCTACAAAAAACCATCACAAATTCCATCAATCAACCATAACCATAGATTCAACAAAAATTGAAACGGAATCATCACCAAGTGTGTGTGTGTGAGAGAGAGAGAAAAAGTACCTCTAGCTTTCTTGCCGATGTCAGTGTAGAGACCAGGACCCTTCACCATGGCTGCTTGAATCGGTGGAAATGAAGAAGGATCTGGAAGACGAGAGAAGTGAAGAATGAGTGAACAAAACCCAAACCCTATATTTATTCTACCCTTTTCTTTACGGACAAGCTTTTTTTATTATTTTTCTTTTGTTTTTGCACACGATATTTGAAAATTATATCCACCGTTTGATTTGTTACTTATATATTCTATTTAGATTAAGTGAATTCATAATGATATATATTATATACTAGAAAAATTAATATTTAAATTTTTAAATATTTAATGTATTTGGTCTATTATATAGAGTAGATACATTCTTGAGAATTCTCCACTTTTAGTTAGTGAGTTTTCACTTTCACTTTGATTTAATGTTTTGGAGGTGGATTTTTGAATGCTGTTTACTTGAGGTTAAACTTATTTTGAATATTCGTAAGTATTTTATGAGTACGTGTGTTGTTTTAAAAGCACAATAACCCCTCAATAATATTCATTTTAAACCACCCAATTTCAAACTTTCTACTCAAATTAACATTTTTCTTCACTTCAAAACACCATTCAAGTTCATCTTCTCATTTCAACTCATTTTAACTCATTTCAAGTCCTCCAAAATCAACTTCAACTCAAATTTGTGTGTTTTCTTCACTTTTGTAACATCCTTTTATTAGTGTGAAGTAAATAAAATAAATTAGAATCAAAGGATATTAGTTAGAATCCAAGTGGCATATATGCGTACTTACTTAGTTGAAGGACGGACACTAAACTTTGTTGCATGCACTCTTTAAGGCTTGTTTGGTGAGAAGCATACATAAATCGTTTTGTGTAGAAGATAGAAAGAAGTAGAATAACTAAGTTCATCATCTCCAACATGCATTTTGCACTTGAGGGACAACTTCCATAAATCATGTGATATCCTACACTAACTTTCAGTTGAGTTGATTCTTGATTTTAGGAAAAGCTTACAAAATTCCTTACGTTTTGCATATAAACTTTTCTATCTTGAGATTTGTGAGCATTGAGAAAAAGCGTGTTTGAAGATTAGTAATTTCTTGGAAATGGAGAAAAGAGTGTTACGGGATTGTGGAACTTGGAGATGAATTTATGGCCAAAAGACAGGAGTTAAAGGCACGTATTCATCCTTCTAACCTCAAATTGATGCAAGGTGAGTCTCATAGTTAGAGACTTGGAGAAAATTGGTTTTGTGAAAATTGGGGTTTGAATTTGAGAATAAATGTTATTGCATGCTTACTTTGATGATGATTATGATGCTTCCATTCATTTCAGTGTTTTATTTCTTCGTGTAACATGTTAAGTAAGGAAGGTGAGATTTTGGTCCTTTATGGTTACATCAATTTTTTTCTAAATATTATCTCAATAATCGGTATAAACCATATATTGTTAAAATTGAAATCGATCTATGGTGCTGGTGATTATTTCAGACTCAGAACTGGTTGTGACCATGGCAATTGCAGTGGTGTTATTTATAAGTTGTTATTGATGACGGAATTAAATTGTATTGGACAAATGTGAGCATGTGAATTCGATGCGGCAGGGAGTGGCGATTGGGATGTGTTTGTGATGGATGAGGCCATGGTTGTGTTTAAAGGATTTATTTTGTTGGTTCCACTATGCTCGTATCGGAATAGAACCGAGCTCTGGTAGTAAAACTAACTCATCATGTGCGTTGTGATAATTATGCAATACTCGAATATGCATAGGAATGATGCGGTGTATACTAAGCCATATGTCGGTAGCATTGTGTATTTATGCATATTGTGATCTTATTGACGTTGCGTGTCGGGTTCACGTGAGATGATGCGTGTATCTCAATGGATGGGATGTGATTAGTGGCGTGCCTTTGTGTAATTGCATTAGACATTCCCAGTAAGAATGATCGATGTATACTTTCGTTAGTGGAAGGGAAGCGATCGAGCATAGTCACGCTCTCAGTGGAATGATGGTGTATACTTGTTTAATTGTTGAAAGATGTGTTGGTACTGATGGGAATGATGGGGTGTATACTTTCGTTGTGTTACCGAAGAATATCTTGGTGCAGGTAGAATAATCACAATTATATCTTTCATCGTGTATTAAGGAGAGATGTTCTTTGCTTGATGAGAATGATCGGGTGAATAATCATCGTGACATGGGGAAAAGCATTCTCCGTATCAAAGCCAACTGAACGTTGGCTTAGTGAGTTGTATGCCATATAGTGGTCATTATTACTACTTTAATGATGCCACATGAAGCAATATCAGCCCAGGCCTTACTTGATGTGTTGGAACGTATTAATGTCGATTGTATTAACAATCTGAAACTAGTTGTTTATTGTGTGCACAATTCTTTGTTACCTCATTTAGTTGGTTTGGGAGGGCCGATGGTGGTGTCCTCTGTTGTGTATTTACACCGGTCGTGAGATAAAACTTCAGTTCTCGGTGGTCTGTTTGATATGTATCTGTGGGACTTGGCAGACCCACTAACATAGGTAGGCTGTTTGAGTTAATAATCTATTTTGATCCTCTTGTTATTTTTTTAGGAGCAGGTTAATAGTAGATTTGTTAGATGGTGGGTTGAGGCTATGGGATGGCGGTGGAGGACCTGTAGATGTATCTTTTACATTGTGCGATGTTGAAGACAAAACTTGTGTATACATTATAATTGAGTTGTATTGTCGATTTCGGTTCTTGTCTTTTTCATCTGTTATATTTCTTGTCTTAATATAAATAACATTACTGGCGTATTATTCAGACATATATATGTGGGTTGTTACACTTTTTAATTCAATGTAATTTTTATAAGATTATTAGGTTAGTTGTAGAAATTAAATAGTAAATGAAGTAATAGGTAAATGTAGTTGTATTGGATGAAAAATTAAAATTTTAGGTGTTTAAGATGAGTTTTTGGGTATGGAATTTTCTAGCGAAGGTTTTTATCTGGTGACCTTGGAGACTTCATAAGTGCATTTGAATTTACCGGGATGGGTGAATTTCTTGATTCACTGCAATGTTACTGAGTTATTTTAAATTAGTAACCAGCAATTGTAATGGTTTATTCGGAAAATGACGAGGAGAACCAAAATCAAATGGCGCGTTGAGATATGAGCAATGGGCCGTTGGCTCGTGAGTGAGAAGCCGAGAAAGGGCCTGAGGCACGATTAGAATATTTCCTTTTGCACCGTCCTGAGAGAATCGTCTATGGTACACCTTTGGTGTACATGAAGGGTACACGATGGCAGTCTGGGAGAATGTTGGTGAGAGGGCCCAAGCAGTGAGGTCCTTGGCGGCAGTGTTGAGAACTGGAAGCGAAAGAGGATGGCTTTCAGAGAGGGCCATATGCATCCCTCGTGATTTATTATCGGATCGTATTTGCTCGTTATGTTTAGAATTGGATAAGTATTTTTTGGTTACAGGTTATTTAGTATAATTTTATTTAAAAATAAAGGTTCTGTTGATTTATTTTTGTTGAATTCTTATGTGTTTCAGGGAAAGGAAGACTTTAAAACATGTCAATACTCCATAGATTTTTTGTCTACATATTCCCACAATTTCATGGTTCCCGTAGTGATGTGATGAAATCTTGTTTCCAGTTTATACGGTGATTCTGATACAAATTAACCCATTAGGCCGCAGAAGGGTGCTTTTATGAAGGTGACATAGGAGCGCCATGCTTTCTACTCTTGATTGGGGAGTTGACATCACGCTTGATGATGTTTTATTGCTCGACTTAACTCTATCGGTAGATTACTCAACCATGTCGAGAACCCGGTGGGCGGTTGATTGGATGGTTGAGCATGCAAGGGATGATCCGTGCAGGCTGCCAGGGACTCCGGCGGAGCAACCCAGGCGCACGTGAGATTCTCCTACCTAAGGAGATATGAGGCTTGTCTCAAATCAGCCGGACATTTGAGAATTGCACAGGTGGTGGGGTGCCTTTGGGAGCGAGGATATTTTTGTAACACATTTAACAGGTGGATGTGTTATCCGTGCTTTTGATGCCTAGTAGGCACGTCGAGTCTTTTGTGGACACGAGTGGCCTTACCATAGATCGACTCTTGCGGGGTATTTTGTGGACTGTCATAGTTGTTGATTGGAATTGAAATGGTTATCTGACCTTACCCTACGCAGTGGATGAAACTTCCGTATGGAGTGCGAGGAACCTTCGTGGGCTCGTCTACACTCACCATGATACTTTTATTTTAATTGATAATTTTAATTAGTTTTAATTTATTTGTACCATATTATGTTGTTGTTGATCATGCGGTGTATTATATCATACATGCATCCATGGTTACAAGATCCATTATCGATGGCGTACGAGGCATCGATTTTATTTTGAGAATTAAGCAACCAATAGCTTCCCACCGGGTGTTACTTGATCGCACCAAAAACGGCGTTAGCGGACGTCGTTTGCGGACTGGGGAGGTTATGACATTCGATCCATCCATTTATACTCGGGTGGCTTGTGTGGGTTGAACATATGGTTAGTATCTGGTAGAAGCGGTTATGCGTCAATTGGTATGTGCAAAGTCATACCTAGATCTCCTTTCGGTACTAAAACCGACTGACATGACCGATCTCGATGGCGTCTTCGGGTGGGAGAATCATGTGGTGGGAGGTATCGATCGCATGCGTCTCGAGATGTGGACATTGTGTAGATGGTTACCTGATATGGTTCTTTGAAGTGTCACCACTTTCATGACATGAATGGTCTCGGGCGTCCAGACCAGACCCAACGCGAGAGCTCTTGGAAACGGCGGTCGGATAGCCATGTCATTGATCCCAGTGCCGCCACAATGTTGTATCACTTGACTTTGATGGTCGTTGGATCGAGGATTGTGCGTGAAGCGGTGACCATGTTGTTGCCGTGATGAAGGATGGTCGTTGAAGCGAGCGTCTGCAATTCTGCGCGAACGAGAGGCTTGAGGGTTTAGGATTAGGCGTCTGTGATGTATGTTTGTTATTTGATTTTGTAATAATTTGTAGCATTTACTTTCGAACAATTTATGTAATTTGATATTGACAATTTTCTCCATCACATAGTAATATTTAGTTGGTTTGCGTATATGATCTTTATTTGAACTTTTGAAAGCAATATAATCGACTTATATTGAAAATTATTATAGTTTTAAACGTTTAACACATTTAGGAAATGTTAGTGAAGATGTGACTACAATTCACTATGTTTAAAATAATATAATTTATAAAATAAGGTGAATTAAATAGCTACACTATGAAAGTATTTTATTTATTTTAAGGTGCGGAGAAAACTACTATGTGTGAAGAAATTTCTTAATTTTAAATAAAATGCTTTTCTTTTATATTTATAAATTAGATTGAATGAAATATATTTAAAATATTAAATAAATATTTGGAATTTTTTATGTGTCAAGATACATTTGATACAGACTTTTCTTTTTATAATATATTTGATACATGCTTTTTATTTATTGAAAACATGTAGTGTACCCTTTCTTTGTGGACAAGCTTTTATTATTATTTTTGTTTATGACTTGATTATTATTTATTTATTCAAGATAATTCTACTTTTGTTTTTTATTTATTTGGATTATCTTATATTTATTTATATGTTAAAATATCTTATTATTATATGTTATATTTCCTTTAGGTGTGTTTATCAATAATAATAATAATAATAATAATAATAATAATAATAATAATAATAATAATAATAATAATAATAATAATAATAATAATAATAATAATAATAATAATAATAATAATAATAATAATAATAATAATACATCTCATGTTTTTTAAATAATTTTATAAAGTTATTTATAGTTTTATTTAAATAAAATATAAAATTAATATTTCAACACTAGTACTATTAATAAATCAGTGAATTTGCATCATTCTAAGACTAAGAGTTGTTTTTATTTTATTTTTCTTTGTATGATTTCTAACTTATATATTTTATAAAAATAACATATGTTGTAAAATTTTATAATATTATCAAATTTTATGTCATGTAAATTAATTTTATTAAATATTATATAATATATTTAATCCAATTTGAATGTTTGAAATAAATAATTAAATTAAATTGTGTTATAACTTTTTTATAATTGAAAATTTTATAAAAAAATATTTTTTTATTTGAAACATTATCTGCAAAATTCGATGATGAATCTAAATCATTGAATTTTAAATGTGGTTGTATGACGGTGTATCACAAAATTCGATCTATTCCAATCCATATACACTTAACACTTCTAATGAGTGTAAAATATTAGTTTAAAATTTATTCATTATCGACCATTGATTTTTAGATGGTCTAGATACATTTGGTAGAGTTTTTTTTTTTCCTTTCTATCTGAGAATATTTAATATATGCATTTTTTTAATGAAAACATGTGATATATACATTGGATGCATTTATTATTGTACTAAATACAAAATAATTGATTAAAAAACACACATCATTAAGTCAAAGTGACTGTGTTTTATGAAAATATTGCTAGGTTCTAGATTGCTTTAAAAGTGTACTAAATATACAATAATTGATTAAAAAACAACCATTAAGTCAAAGTAACTGTGCTTTACGAAAATATTGTTATGTTCTAGATTGCGTTAAAATTATGTTTTAGATTATGAAAATATTATTATGTTTTATAAAAAAACACATATTATTAAAGTTATGTTTGGATCAACGTAACATTTTATAAAATTACAGTAGCTTTTCACATTTAACAAGAATCTATCTCTTGGAGTTTTTAAAAAATCCCAGCTGGGAGGCATTTGAACGTGATTTTGATTGGTGAAAAGGGGAACCAAACATATTATAAGTCAAAGTGATTGTGTTTTAAGAAAAGCTATATTGAATCCACTTTCATTAAAAGATTTAAGCCCAAAATGAAAAATAATTACAATAAAATAGGGAAATATTATTTTTATTTTTATGAGCATACGCCACTTTTAATAATTTGAATTTGTCTTCTGTGGCATTCAAATTCTATAGTATATGATATTCAACCTAATTTTTAAAATATATATAGTTTGGAGATCGCACTTTATAGTGTCTACAGGTATTTGAAGATGTATCTACGGAATATTTCTACACTCGTTTATGAGATTTTGTTATTCAGACAACTTATTTAAATAACAACTCAATGATATTTTGAGATGCATCTTGAAAATGTTCGATGGAAAGGTTGATAAAATATCGCGCTTGCGAGCTTCTTCATGCTAAAACAAAAAGCAATTGCAAAACCTTGAAAAAAAGCTCTCTGGATTACTCGATCGTATTGACACTAAAACATCATTGTTCTATTTCATCACCAACAAGATCAAAATAAATTGGAATTGCGAGTGTGTAGATAAGTTTGAAGTTGAAAAATGAGCGTTGAGTCACGGAGATGCATCTCGGAGAAAGTTTAGTATGATCAGATCTGCATCTTTGAATTGTCACGATAGTTTGAATTCACTATTTTCTATTATTGGTGACCATTGATATGGTGCGTCGAATATGTTTCTAAAGCTATTATGAGTGTGGATGCGAGTCGAGTGAAGCATGATAATAAGCGAATAAAGTGAATGGTGATGTTATTTGGAAGAAGCCAATTATGATATTAAACGGAATGCTTTCATTAATCATTGTTCATGCATAATTTATAATTAAATAAGTGTTTTACGTGTAATATACTATAATGGGTATGTATAAAGGTAAAAAATTGGGGTTTAGCGTTATAATTGGAAGGTCGACATGGTTCATAGAAGACAAGCATTTGTAACAATGGTATGTGAAAGTTGCATGTGCCTGACCAAAGATTAGAAAGTTGAGCCAGGCGACCGAAATTGAGGAAATATGAGTATACATTTAAATTGTATGCGACATTGTATGATGAGATGAGACATGAAATTTAATGTGATTTCCGTATGCATAAT
>CM038793.1:740447-782640 GCA_021764765.1 Vicia sativa
TCTCTCCAACATGATATTGATTAGTCCTCAGGAGCGATTTTTCTGTAAATCTATTTGAAATAGATTTGACATGTCGATTAATCACCTTAACATTAGGAAAAAAAGGTTTACTAATCCATTCAGAACACCATGTAGGAATTTTCTTTATATTGTTTCATGCAGATATGTCAATCAATGCTTTCAGATTTTGTTTGTGATCTCTACATGATTTTTCAGACCATATCTTAAATTGCAACTTTTATGTTTATTCCAGATTCTAATTCTTTCCATAATTTGAGATACAATTTTTTATAGTGATAATTATACTATATTTTAACATCTATATTTACATTTCATATGAATGAATCAAGATTTGATTCAATAGTTAAGCTTGTCAAAACAATATGATTCAATTATTGTACACATATTTTGAATCACATGAACGATCTAATGTAGGTGATTCAAACCACCTTTGATTCGTCTTAGGCATGATTTAGATCATGACAACCAAAATCCATATTTTTCAAAATATAGTTTGGTTGTGAATTTGCATACATTTTCAAAGTCACTTTTATCTCTTAGTAAATTAAGCAGTCACCTTATTTTTTGAGAAAAATAGTTCGGAGATACACTTGTGAATACTTATGGAGTAAATTTGGAGATACATTATGGAGTCTTGTTTGCATGTTTTTGGGCAGAAATATTGTATTGAGTTTGTAGTTTTATGAATCTATAGTAATTTTAATTCGATTAACATTGTCATTATTTGTTTCAAAGATTAATAAACATGAATATATATATAGAGTAATGCGTTAATTTAAAAAAAAGACATTCAAAATATGATTAAATGCTTAATCTACCGAGTATGTTTAATCGTGATACACGCTCCTCTTACATACATAACCCAAAATATTTCGTGTCTCGGTAAGAATGGAATGTGTTAGAAGCCGTTCCATCACACTTCTCTTAAACATGTAAAAATATTTCGTGTTTGGTAAGAATGAACGATGTTAGGCAGCAACCGTTCCATCACCACTTCTCTTAAACATGTGAAGTCAAACTTCTCCATGTATATATATCAAGAAAGGATGAACAAAATAATTATGACAAAAAGCTATGGACCAATAATTATATCATAAGCAACTTTATCATGATGAATTTTGGAACATTGCTCTTCATTTGATAAATACAAGCTACAATTCAAGTTATGATATACTATATGTGCTTAGAAACTCCTTAACAAATTCATACATACCTCCTTTTGAAATATACATGCTCATAAACTCTAACAAATTCGCATAATTCATTTTGAAATACCATGGCCCAACATTCAACCTGTATTCATAAGTAGTTTTCAATTTCATAACAATGTAATCAGTTACATTTCTTTTAACCGGTTACATGAATCCAAAATATATTTTTTAACAATTTTGAAATGTTTAATCGGTTATATCTATCAATTAACCGATTACATAAAAAATTTAATTCTTAGTAACGCTTCAAGTGTAACCGGTCACGATAATGTGTTACACGGTTACCACTAAAGCAATACATTTTTCATGAAAATCTGATTCAAATCTATTTTATCTTTATACTATCAAACATTGCATTGATTGATCATAATACACTCTTTAAAAATGGTATGATACTCAGTGTAAATATCATATGTTTCAATTTAAAAACTCACCTCTTTCAATACAATTCAAATTCATTATTTCTATCATTTTCAAAACAAGTGCCTTGTGTCTTAATCTTTATTCAAATTTACTGCATACATTGTCATTGCATTTAAAGTTTTAGCATCATAAAATTTGAACACTTGAATACTATAGTGTGAATTATACACTTGAAAGGAAGATTAATTCTTGTATTATTATACATCCATCATCTTCAAACCTTATTATATTTTCATAATTGTTTTGTATAATTACTGTCCATGATTATTGAAAGTAAGAGAGTTGAAAATGAGAGGTTTGTTTCCTTTTCAACTTGGTTGAATCATAAGGTGTTTTATCTTAGTTATTGGTTAGAAGCTTGTGTCTAGAAGTCTAGGATTAGGCTTGTACAAGTTCTAACAATTGTTGAAGTCTCTTACATATTGTAAGAGGACTAGACATACTATTAGTATGTGAGAGGAACTAATATAATATGTATGTGTTCTTTATTTTTCTAACTTACCGCTTTCATCATTATCATAAACGAAAATGACAACACTTAACTCTAAAATAATAAATATTCAAAGAACCTAATTCACCCCTCTTAGGCGCATTCCATACTTACAAAATAACCGGACTCCATGCCTTCTCCTATCATAATATTGTGATAGATCGGAACACGTCAATGACATGGTCATCCATGATCTTCTCATTCTCTAGGATCTCCTCATGAGCAGACCTTGGTGGATGTCCATGAGTGTCTGATGTCATGATAGAGTGAGACACATTATATAACCAATTCACGTAATAGTCCGCATAAGACCACTGATTTATGGCTTCCATCCTCCGATATTCATCTGGTACCATATGGCTCTCTCACAATTTATTAGAATGTCATTTAGATATATGTGGACAATGGTCTCAGGAGCAACCTTAACCGGGGGGTGAAAAGATCATCACTGAAAATTAAGAAAAAAATATTAATAACAAGTGTGAAAAAAGTTGATGAAATAAAAACATTAGTAACAAGTATGAAATTACTGTCAGTAGTGTGTAAGAGTGTGCTATTTGCTTTGTCCTCCATAGATAAACTTCGTTCAACTTGGAGTACAAGTATACCAAGCATACGACCACTAGTTCCACTAGTGAATTATCGTCAAGTCGATGAAATAATTGAGGTATGTAACATCCACGTAGGTTGAAATTTTGTCCACAAACATGAACGTGCCAAACAAGAATAAGAATTAACAACTCATGCACACTCTCAGTGGTAGCCAACGTGTATATCATTGTCGTTGGGATCTTCAGCCAAATCTAAGTTATTTTGATACAACATCTCAAACCAAGAAAACTTGGCATGTTCACCCCTAGTGTAAACATATATTAATGTGTTTTGTCCTCTCATTATAAATTTAATGATTGGCCAGGTGAATAACACTTTGAATGTCCCAATTTATTTTCACACATTATTGAGTAATTTCTAACTCCCCAATCATGCCTTTCGTCCATATGGGTTCCTTGATCCATTCAATAAGGGAAATATATTTCGGTTGATGTCGCGGAGGTATTAGCGGCAAGTAAAAGTAAAGTATTATTTTTACCAAGTGATATATAGGTTATACCGTAGCGTGTCCAGAGACTAATTATTGATTCTTCGTTTGAAAATTCTATCGTTAATGAGTTTGAGATTAAATTGGTTGTAAAGAAAGACAAAAAGTAAATGAACAAAATTATAAAGGATAGATGTCGTCCGGAACGAATGCACACTACCCGTCACGGACTTAAATTTATCGTCTGTTATACTCATCCTACGATACTTGTCCATGTCATGACATACCTCTCACAACCCAAGTTATTTCTAACCCAAATTGAGAATTAACTACATCACTGCATCGACTATGTCTGGCCGACACTCGACAGGAGGCATTAAGATCGGATACCCTAAGTGAATGTCGATCTAAACCCATTTTAGCATTCGAAACTAACGATAATCATCTTAGGTAAGAATCTAAGCAATCTATGTATAGCAAAGCTTAAATCCCTAACACAAGGTAAAAACCTAAGACAATCACCAACACAAATTCGTAAAGCAAACTTTATACAACGCCAAGGGCGATAAATATACATGAGTTCAAGGTAAATATACATACAATATCCAACATAAGAGATTACAAAGAGAAGAGAAGAAGAGGAACCAAATATTTCTTGGTTTGTCAACACCAACCGACGAGGGATTCGACTTTGGACCATCCAAATGCAAGCTCCAATGTTGTTTTCTAAGCTAATCTATAAAAAAAATGATGTTGATGGTGTTGAGACTCAAAAATACCTAACCCATGACCTAAAAATGTGTTTTCCCCCTTTTAAAGAGTTCTGAAATCGTAGGGCACGCTCTGTGGGCGCTCATCTCGGTCTGTGCAGTTTCGAAAAAATTCAGCACTTATTTTCGCCATAACTTGAGAACCATAACTCTGATTTATACCGATTTGAAGCGTTAGAAAACTTATTCAATGTTTATATAACCATAAAAATATCAATCTAATTGATGATTTTTTATTCTTTGATTTGAGCATTATTCGTTGATGAATTATGCAAAATCACACTCTTGAAGATTAGCCTTTGGCCTTTATTACTCAATGCTCCAATTATGAATGAATACCTATAAAAGAGATGAAAAACTATCAAATGATACAATATTTACACAAAAATAAATTATTCTATTATGTACACATTTATACAAAAAATGGGAGATTTATTCAAAGAATATCAACAAAAGAACTGATAAGTGCCACAAAATATAAATACAAAATAACTATATTTTGGCACTTATTAGTTGAGTAGTAGATAATGCGACCAATGATTATATATTTCCCTTCTAGCTTATAGTTGTCCCAAATAATATAAGCACAAAACGTGATAAGGATTTTTCAGTGTCCACATTACATGCATAGCCAATATCTAGAAAACCCTCAAAATGTCTTCCTCTTGAGTTGACGTTGTGTACTTTAAACCACCCTTTAATGAACCATTCAAATATCTGAGCACTCACTTCAAAGCTTCCCAAAGAACCCGACCAAGATTTTCCATAAACTGACTTACTATACCGCATATGCTAAGTTTTGTCTACTACTAACCATATCATACATAATCTTTCCAACCTACTTGCATAAGAGTACCCCCATTATCTTCTCTTTGTTATTTTGAGGATATTGTATAATGAAAACTTCGTGTGATGACCTTCATTACTCAATGCTCCAATTATGAATGAATACCTATAAAGAGACGAAAACTATCAAATGATACAATATTTACACAAAAACTCAATTATTCTATTATGTACACATTTATACAAAAGCGGAGATTTATTCAAAGAATATCAACAAAAGAATCGATAAGTGCCACAAAACATAAATACAAAATAACTACATTTTGACACTTATCATTGAGTAGTAGATAATGACCAATGATTATCTATTTGCCTTCTAGCTTATAGTTGTCCTAAATAATATAAGCATAAAACGTGATAAGGATTTTCTAGTGTCCATATTAATAGTCAATATCTAGAAACCCTCAAAAGTGTCTTCCCTTGAGTTGACGTTGTGTACTTTAAACCACTCTTTAATGAACCATTCAAATATCCGAGCACTTACTTCAAAGCTTCCCAATGAACTCGACCAAGATTTTCCATAAACTGACTTACTATTGAATGCATATGCTAAGTTCGTCTATTACAAACCATATCATATATAATCCTTCCAACCTACTTGCATAGGAGTACCCCTCGATTATCTTCGCTCTTCGTTAGTTTGAGGATATTTTAACCGAAAACTTGTGTGATGGTCCAAAAGAGTGTTGACGGTTTAACACCTTGCATTTTAAACCGCTCCACCACTTTCTTCTACTAACTAGATTGAGGTAAGAATAATTCACTCTTCTTGTAGATTCTCATGATATCCATACCCATGATTCTTTTAGCTTCACCAAAATCTTTCATCTCAAATTCACTATTCAAGATATTCTTGAGCTTAACGATTTTGTTTTTCTAAATATTGCCATCAAAATATCATCAACATATAGAATGAGGAAGATAATGACTTTCCCGCTTCTCTTTAATATGTATACCAATTATCATTATTACTTATTACAAAATCATGTTTAATAAGAAATTCATAAAATTGACGATACCATTGTCCATTGCCTTGAGATTTGTTTCAACCCATACAAATATTTCTTCAACAAACATGCCTTTGCTTTTTATCTTCTAAAAACCTTTAGGTTGTTTCATGTATATTGTCTCTTTAAAGTCTCTATGTAAGAAAATTATTTTGTCGTCCACCTGTTCTAACTCAAGATTATACTAATTTACAATTGTCATAAGTACCCTTATAGAACAATATTTTACCACAGGTGAAAACATTTCATTGTAATCAATCTATTCCATATGAGTGAAACCCTTTACTACAGTTCATGGAATACCTTCCTTTTTTGGACCACACACAATGCAAGACCTAGAAGTTTACAGTCAACATAACAAATTTTCCGGTAGACCACACACAATGCAAAAGCCTATAACTATGTCCGACAAAAATGGAAAAACATAAACAATTGGGTACCGCAAATAATTTACAAAACACAAAAAGGAATAAACATGTATTGACCTATCTTAATGTCGGGACCACAACTTTCAAACCAGGAAAATCTCTGTACACCCAAACAAAAACGAAACCCTAATATGTGATAGTTCCACACCAAAATCAATGACTTATTCAAACTTCTTCAATGAAGCTACAAATGTCTTCAATGGAGTAGCGAGAAAGACGATAATGAATAATAGACATTTTAGAGTTTCTGAAAAACTAAAGTTAAAGACATTTGATATTTTGAAAGTGACGTTTAAAATTCTAAACCACGTTTTTTACAAGTCACAGTAGAAATAAATTTTTTTAATCAGATTAACTTACAAAAAATTAAGAATTAATCATGTGTACGACCATGTCATACTCCGCCAATCTCATTCAATGTCAGGCCAAATATATAAATAATTTTTTTTTATATTTTAAAAAAATTAAAAAAATTTATAAGAAAAAAAATAAATCTAATTCTATTTTTTTCTATAAAAAAATCAATACATCATTTCTTTCTTTTTTTTTTTCCCCTCGTTTAGCTTTTCTTTTTGTTGTCTTTTTTATTAAACCAAACATTACATAAACAGAAATTTAATTGCCGACAATCTGCATTTTACAGCATTCAAAATATCTATAAATGATGAATTGAGATTTAACTGTTTATATTTTAATATAGTATTTGACCTTTCCTAACCACATATATTAACAATCACTATAAATGATGCATATTATGGATTGACTTGACTAAACTAAATGAGTCTTCTAAAGACTTGTTAACTTGTGTTACAATTCCGACAATGCTTTGTGTAAAATTCAAATCAATGGGAAATGAATCTAACAACATTATTGATGAGCTTGACACTTAGCAATAATGCATACTCCAGAACGATAGGTCAACTTTACAATGATCATAGTCACGAGTCACTTTCAAGGAAATTGGGAAGAAATTTCTTTTGGAACTTGAGAATGCGTTGTTGCGTGAGTTTCACGAATGACAGATCGAGAGAGGAGGCTACGTGTTAGATTTATTACTCACGCAAATCATGACAATCATTAGTGGGTTTGAATCAACTATCCACTAATTAGACTTTGCCAGTCGCTTAGATTCATAAATACCCTCTCATTCGAGGAGCTGCGTAACATACATTCATTCTCTCCTTTTGCTTGCTCTCTCATACCCATTCTTACTTTGACATTGGAATATCTTGTAGGTACCCCATCTTCTTCAACCACCGTAGTAGCCATTGTAAGTACGATAAATATATATATATATATATATATATATATATATATATATATATATATATATATATATATATATATATATATATATATATATATATATATATATATATATATATATATATATTTTATTTCACTTCAACCATCAAACAAATAATACATATAATATTTTATCCCAAATATTAATAGAATATATTAAAATATTAAAAAAAATAAAAATTATATTCTTTTTGTAAATACTTTGATAAAGATGTATATTATTATTATTATTATAAATATTTATATCATTTTTTAAAATATAACACATCATATAATGACAATATATAAAATAAATTTTTTGAATTCATGAAACGTAAGGTCTGAATTGATGAACATCAATTAATTACATATTTAATTTATTATTTCAATTTTTTATAATTATAAATTAGTTGAGTTTCAATTACATTTTCTCTTAACTGTTACATATAATGTCTATTTTTTTTTTATTATTATTATTATTATTATTATTATTATTATTATTATTATTATTATTATTATTATTATTATTATTATTATTATTATTATTATTTAGCATTTTAAAGTCAAGTCAACGAGAATAGTACATATTGCCATACTAACATAGTGCACATACTTCTCTTTATAAATATCATCATATCTCAATGCTGCAAAACGCACTAAAAAAGCAATCACTTAATACCCCATAATACATGTTCTCCAATAGCAAAATGAGAACTTGTATAATCTTCCTTATCTTTTTTACTAGTCAAATATCGGTAACAATTGCTCTTGTTTTGAGTTCACACTCTGATAAACTTGCTTTGCTTGCATTGAAAGAAAAGCTTACAAATGGTGCATCTGATTCTCTTCCATCATGGAATGAGTCTCTACATTTTTGTAAATGGCAAGGCATTACATGTGGTGGTCGCCATATGAGAGTCACAATTTTGAGTTTGAAGAATCAAAATTTAGGTGGTACTCTTGGACCATCTCTAGGAAATCTAACATTTCTTAGAAATCTCACTCTTTCAAATGTCGCATTGCATGGTACAATTCCAAAACAAATCGGTCGTTGAAGCGATTGAAAATTCTTCACTTAGGTCTCAACAATTTTCAAGGAGAGATTCCTATAGAGCTCACAAACTGCACAAATATTCAAGGTTTAGCTCTTATGATAAACAATTTGTCCGGTACTCTTCCATCAAACATGCATCTTGCTTTTCCAAATCTCACACAAATTTTGATAGGAGGGAATCAAATGTCTGGTAATTTTCCGTCTTCAATATCCAACCTTACCAAACTTCGAAGGTTAGATATATCATTTAATGCTTTTAGTGGCCCAATACCTCTTACTTTAGGTCAATTAAATAAACTCGAGTGGTTTGATATATCCAACAATAGTTTTGGGAGTGGAGGAACCCATGATTTGAACTTTCTTTTTCTTTAACCAACTGCACTCAATTGTCGATCTCATTTTTTCAAAAATAATTTTGGTGCGAACTTCCCGATATTATAGGAAATTTTTCATCCAATCTTAATATTCTACATATGGGTGAAAATCAAATAAATGGAGTGATACCCGAAAGAATTGGAGAACTAAGTGGTTTAACACTCTTAAACATTGGAAGCAATTTTCTTAAGGAACAATTCCAAGTTCAATAGGAAAGCTTGAAAATCTAGAAATATTGGTCTTTCAAGATAATAAATTACATGGTAACATTCCTATTAGTATTGGAAATCTTACTATGTTGATTGGGTTATATCTTGATGGCAATATATTAGAAGGAAACATTCCATTTTCTCTAAGACATTGCACCAAACTTACGAATATAGTGATTTTGGTAACAAATTGAGTATATACCCAACAATACATTCATCTACATAGAAGGCTTAGTAAACCTTTATTTAGGTGAAAACTTTTTGACCGGCCCTATTCCTCTTGGGTTTGGCAGCTTGAAACATCTTTTAATATTGTCTCTACAATCAAATAAACTTTCTGGTGAACTTCCCAAAGATCTTGGTGATTGTTCAACATTAACAATACTTTCATTGGGGGAAAACTTTTTCCAAGGAGATATACCTTCATTCTTAGGAAAGTTAACTTCCCTTGAAAACTTAAACATTTCTAACAACAAATTCTCAAGCAAAATCCCCTTTGAACTAGAAAAGCTATCTCTTTTGAATACTTTGGATTTGTCTTTTAACAATCTCGAAGGAGAGGTTCCCACTAGAGGTGTCTTTAGCAATTTCACATCAATTTCAATAAATGGAAACAAGAACCTTTGTGGAGGGATACCTCAATTGAAGCTTCCCGTATGCTTGCATCTCAAGAAACACAAAAGATTTCTCAGACGAAACATTATCATCGTAAGTTTAACTGGCGGGGTTTTGATATCTTTCATAGCTTTTATGATTGTTCATTTTCTCACGAAAGCACAAAAGGCTACCTTCACATTCTTTGCAAAACGGGAATTTGAGAGTTACTTACGGAGAGCTGCATGAAGCAACCAATGGATTTTCTTCAACCAATTTGGTAGGATCGGGAAGCTATGGTTCGGTTTACAAAGGTTCTCTTCCTTATTTCGAAAGACCTATTGTTGTAAAGGTATTGAATCTTGAAGCACGTGGAGCAGCAAAGAGTTTCACGTCCGAATGTAAAGCTTTGGGAAAGATGAAGCATCGAAACCTTGTCAAGATTCTAACTTGTTGTTCAAGTGTTGACTATAATGGTGAAGATTTCAAGGCCATTGTTTTCGAGTTCATGCCCAATGGAAGCCTAGAAATGATGTTGCACGACAGTGAAAGGCATGTAAATGATAATCTAAGCCTGAAAAAAAGGATGGATATTGCTCTTGATGTAGCTCATGCATTAGATTATCTTCACAATGATACCGATCAAGTTGTAGTTCATTGTGATATTAAGCCCAGCAATGTTCTTCTAGACGATGATGTTGTAGCCCATTTGGGAGACTTTGGGTTAGCTAGGATCATTCATGGCGCCACATGGAATTCTAGTAAAGATCAAGTTATTTCTTCCACAATTAAGGGAACTATTGGATATGTTCCTCCTGGTAAACTTCTTTGTACTTCTAATAACTATTTATACAGACACAAGACACGACACTAACACACTGATGCCTTTAATAAATTAAAAAATAAATAAAATGAATATAATGAAATATGTAAATGTCATGTCCATTTCACACACTTATGTCACGTATTTGTTTAGAGGTGTCAATGCAATTGATTTGTTTTATCCATTATAATACTCTTTAATATTTATTTCCTTCTAAATAACTTTTTATTTATTTTCAAAAAGAGTACGGAGCAATTGGTTCAGTTTCGCCATACGGAGATCTCTACAGTTACGGAATTCTTCTATTAGAGATGCTTACTGGAAAAAGACCAACTGATAACATGTTTTCGGAGGGTCTAAGTCTACATGAATTTTGCAAGTCAAAAATTCCAGAAGGTATCTTAGAGATAGTGGATTCACGTTTACTCATGCCATTTGTTGAAGATCAAACAGGAGTTGTTGAAAACAAAATCAGAACATGTTTGGTGTTGTTTGCTAGCATTGGAGTAGCATGTTCAGAAGAGTTTCCTACTCATCGAATGAGTATAAAAGATGTTATAGTTAAGTTGAATGAAATTAAACCAAAGTTGTCATCCTAGGAACCATTTCTACCATGATACGAAAATAAGGAAAATGTTTCATGTACATCCCTTTTCTATACATATGTGTGACACCTATTTAATATGATAAAACATTATGTAACTACCTCTTGTAGCATGTAATCAATAAGATAAAAATTAAAACAAGAAATTTTTTATGTCTCAACAAACAAACTTCCAACGACATCATCTTCCGCCAACATTCTAGGTTGAACAAACATAACCTCTGAGAAATACTTAAGAAGCTTGTGTACGACTAAACTTTTATGACACAATTTATTTTCAGCTTTAACATAAAGTTCTATTTGTAGAATCACAAATGAGCACCATAATTTACAATCTTTCACATTTCTATAACTCATAATAATGGGTTGTAAGGTTGTACCATATTGAATCTTACTAATTTATCTAATCTCTAACTTTGATAACATTGATGTGTTATCGTTATTCTTTCTTCAATGCTCGTGAGTAGAGACATTATTCTTTCTTCAATGCTCGTGATCGTTAATCTAATTGTTTATCAAAGACTTTAATCATCAGAAGAGGTAATCGTTATTGTCACTAATCATGCTCATTTGTAAGGATCGACTTAAGGAAATTTTTTTGTTTTCTTCTAAATTTTATATCACAATTTCCCTTCGAGTATTTCTTATCCTTCCTTTTCCCTTTCTTTATGTGATGACATCTTTTATATGTGACTTGTTTATCCTCTTTTTTTATAATGATAGGGGGGAGAGAAATATACTCTCAACGAAAGTTATACTCTAACCACTCTAATCTTTTTGTCTATCTTTTTTGTTATGGATCTACGTGTTTCAAGAAATTATTTGTGACAACTATCAAATGGGGAAATGATTGCAACTATACAGTAGTTCCTAATGATGGCATTTGAAAAAAAAGAAGAAGATATTTACATATAATAAGTTATATATTCAAAGTTTCAGTTGAAATTCCAGATAACATTAAATCAAAAAGAAAATTTGAAGTCTTAAAATTGTACATTGAGAAAGTGTGAAAGTTTGTTTGAGCTTGCACTTAATACTTTAATTTGATTAATTTATTGTACGAGGAATAAGATAAGTCTTGAGATACAAAAGAAATACACACAAAATGTTTTCAAACCTTTTTCTCTTTTGATAAGATCTCTTAAATCTTTGTTATGGTTCTCACTTAAACAAATAAAAACAATTTTAAAAAAGAAATTTTGGTATTTTTCAAAAGAAAAATGAATTATTGGAAATTTCAAAATTTCTAATAAATAAAGGGAACATCCAGAAATTTCAAAATATCGGATATATAACGTAACAAAATCACCAAAAATATATATATTTCCAACACGAAATATTAGAAATTTATAATTTCTGTGACAAAATACTGGAAATTGACCATAAAATACAGTAAATTCTTGCTCTTTCATGAAATTTAAGTACATCTGAAATTTTCGATATATAAATTTAAAATTTCCGGTGTGGTACTAAATATTTCAAAAAAATATACAAGATTTCGTTATATTTTAGTCTTTTAATCCAATTTTGAGAATGTCAAATTCAAACAAGAAATGTCAGATAAAACATCCCATGTCAGATAAAACATCCCGCACTTCTATAACAAATTTCACAAAAGCAAAAACATTATAAAAGTTATTGGATAATATGTGTCTTACATCACTTCTTGGTGCGTTATTCCTACAACTAAGAATTTTATGTTCAAAACAATTATTACTCTTTTGGAATGTCTCCTATCTATTACGAAAATCTAAAAAGAGAAATAAAATATCATAATAAAATATCATTTAAAAAAAGAAAGAACATGATGAATAGCCAAAAAATATGTTATGATCAATTGAATGGGCTAAAGAGGCCACAACTATACAATGCATCAATATACTTAAGGGGCATTTGGTAATAGTTATAATTTTACAAAAGGTTTCTAGCATTTCAAACAACCTAAAAATATTTTATTGGAGTATAAATAATGCATATAAATTTTTTCTTTATATATAAATGCTAAAACCATTTTTTATTGCATGTAAATGAGAAAATATGGATCAAATTCTTAAATTTGTTCATGTTATGATCATTTTTCTTACCTTATTTCTTGTTGCAAACAACGCAAACAGTAAGTATATTTCTCATTATTTTCAAATTTTACTAATATATTAAACACAATCTTTTAACATATTTTTATTTTAATCTTGTTTTATATATTATAGGTCTAAATTGTACTTCAGTCATTGATTGTATAACTAATCATTGCATTTCACCAGCAATGCCAATTTGTGTGTTGCATGAATGTTTATGCGTTTAACAAGTAAGACAAGTAAGATGAAAAATTATTCTAAACTGTTTGAGGGTTTGAGGGATATTTTCTAACCTTTCATGCATTTTGTTTGACAGGAAAAGTAAGACATCACCAAAGTGAAGAGCTTGAGTTACAAATAACTATATGTCTTCTATTTTGTCCAATACAAATAAAATAATGTAATTTCATTGCATTGATCAATATAATATATAGCATGTGAATGTATTATATAATACTTAAGATCTTATATATAAATTTATATTTTAAAAATAATGCAATTCCTCTACATAATTTCTTTCAAAAAATTCCCTCAGTCTCCAAACGCGAGCTTGCAAAGGAAATAAAAGCAGTAATTCTCGTTTTTATTTTAATCTTTAAAATTTTATCGATTTTATAATTTTTCTCCACCCTATTATATATACCTAAACTATGTCATACCTTTTACACTAGCATAAATACTCTAGCATAATTGTTATATTTGAAACACTCTAGAATAAATATAGATATTCATGTATTTCATCTATACATTCATACATTTTAAACTGGAAAATAATCATTTCTCATATTAATTATTCTAACATATATTTCATTCAAAATATGTTTATCATAAAATAATATTACCATGAAGAGTTCATAAAAATCTTAAGGACCTAGATGAATAAAAGATGAACATAAAGAATTGAAGAAGAAAGATTATACAGTCCTCTTTATAATTCATCAATGTGTTAGTCTAGAAAATTTTGAAAATTTGAGTGATCTATAAACACCGAAAGAAGCGTTGGATATTTTGGAGAAATTGTTTGGAGGTACAGAGAATGTGAAAGAGGCGAGGTTACAAACTCACAAAATAGCGTATGAATTGCTTTAGATGGAAAAAATGAAAGTATATATGATTTCTTCACTGGGGTTACAAAACTAGTGAATAAAATCAAGGCATGTTGAGAAGCTTTGACATCAAGATCAATTGTCGCAAAGATCTTGAGGTCACTGGCTCTGAAGTTCGATTCTGTGGTAATACTAGTATCCATAGATGAATAGAAAGATTTGTCAACATTGACAAAGGAAGAGATTCAAGGTATGCTTGAATCTTATGAGCAAAGAATGGCTGAAAGAGCTACAAGCAAGTCAAAGAGTGATGTGGATCTGCAGGCAAAATCAACAAGAGAAAAGAAAGGCAAGGGAAAATATTTCGACAACAGTATTAGAGGAGGCTACAACAATTTTACTGATAGAGTAAACCAACAAGAAATAATTCCTCGAATCAAAGAGGACCCTCATACTAAAGCAATAATAGAGATGATGTTGCAGGTACAGGAAGGAGTGGTGGACGAAAAGTAGACAAAAGTCACATTTAGTGTAAAGTTTTGAACTGTCGTTCATGTTGCAACACCATGGAGAAAATCTTGTTGATGTTAGGTAAGAGATTCATCAATAAGACTTGAGAAAGAACCAAATCAAAAGCATGGTTCAAACTAGTGAGAAAATGAATAGAACATGTAACTTCACGCTGAAGCTTAGAATTAATTAGGATTGTATTGCATACACATTGATGATAACACGACCATATATGAATGGGAAAATATGCTTCAAGTTCTTCCCAAAGAACCTTCAAAGTTGTGAAGAACTTAGAAACTGATCATGAATCTTGTTTTAAAGAAAATATTTCACATTGTAATTAAAAAATGTGAATAAAATTACCTGAACGCTCGTTGAGCTCATTCCCACATCAATGGCGTCTCAAGAAAGATGATGCTTTGTGCAATGGATTCTTCAACTGAATTCATGATCCACATATGGACTAACATGTTACAACGATTCCAAGCTTTGAAACTTGGATCAAATTCTACGGGAACTGGAATTGGTCCATCAACAAAATCCAATTTGTTCTTTCCAACAAGTGCATGTCTCATGGATCTCGCTCTTGCATGATAGTTTTAATGTGTTAGAACATGATTAATTGAGATAGATGAAGGTCTATCATAAGGATGAATGTAGCATATGTTCACATGTTGCTATGATGGATCTTGAATCTGAGCACCAATAATTAGAGCGTTGACGACATTGGCACTACCCCAGAAATTTTTGAAGGAAACGATGCGTAGCAGGAGCTCTAATATAGTCATAAATTTTGCATGAATCATGATAAAGATAAATGGACATCTAATAGAAAGGTTGAAAGGGTGAGATGTTGAAACACTTTTACAGGGCAAGTATTTATATTATCGTTTCCACATAGATTGGTGTGATATCACCGCGTTCTATAGCTCAAGATATTTTAAGTGTTAGATTCATAAACAAGGTTTTGGTTTAGGTTTTTAGTAACAAAAAGATTTGATTTCATGCAAAGATGTTGTGCTTTGGATAGAAGAGAGATTTGGTTTGAAAAGTTTGCTTTCGTAAAAGCATGTCAAGATTAGTGTTCAATAATCTATTTCATATATACTCGATTAATCAAGCATATGAACTAATTAATGATCGATATATCCACATATCCTCTGAATATCATTCATGTCTAAGCAATATTGTGAGTATTATCATGTTAATCCTTAAATGATCTCTCAACCTACCTATTAACATGATAATCTTTAAAGCTTGATACTAGTGAATATTAACTCACAAATCTATGTCTAGAGTTTGCTTATTAATAGATCAATATCTTAGGTCAAGTTTGAAACATACTTCTCAATAATGATCCAAACCATAAAAAGAATAAATAAAGCAAAGATATTCAGCATATATTAATCATCAACCAAGTTCATATACAAAATGATCAAAAGAAATACATAATAGTTAGGTTAACTACCTCTAATCTTGACAAGAGAAGTTTAGCTACTCATAGTCATGGTAGCTTGATCAACAAGTAATGAGAAAATGATGAACATGGATGAAAAGTATCAAAGATTTAAGATCTAAATCTTTGATTTTGAGTTACAAATGAAGAAAATGTGTTCTTTGACCTAGAAATCGATCTCTAGCTCTCAAATGTTAGAATCCCAAAAATATCTAAAGACACTATATATACAAGTGGTGACTTGAGACTATCTTTGAGTGGGCTATCTCGCTAAGCGCTTCATAAAAATGTTAAAATGCCTTAGAGTGCGCTAGCGCCAAATACTAGGCTACGCACGATATCTTCTACGAACTTTCTAGGCGCACTATGACCGCTAAGCCCGACCCAAGCACACGAATCCTTCCAAAATGCTTGAAATCCATCTTTAAGCTAATCCAATGTCCAAGCTTCAATCCAAAGCAAAAATCCTACAAATTTAAGACAAAATATGATTAACTACAAACTATTTAATTGATTAAATCAAAATACGATAATTTACATAGAAGCAAAAACAAAACAAAAGAAGATGCGATAAATAGAATCGAAAAACACCAATAACTATACTAAATATTACTCCCTTCGTCTCATATTATTTGTCACAATGACCAATTTCACACAAATTAAGAAATAGTAATAAATGAAAGAGAGAGAGGGAATTATGTGAAGTGAAAAAACATATATTTTGGAAAAACAATAACTTAAGAATATTTATTATAGGCTATAATTGAAAGATTAAATATAAAATTGTATTGATAATATAAAGTGACAAATATTTTAGAACAATTTTATTTACTAAATGTGACACATATTTTGGGAGTGAGGTGTAACACATTTTAGCACCTAATATGAGACTAATATGGTGAAGTTAGTTTCAATATGATATCTTTAATATATTAAAACAAAATATATACTTAAGCGCCAAAGTTTGAGTAAAATCACTTAAATAATTTTTAATCACATTATTTTTCTCTTTCCAACAAATGTTACTTAATATATTAATTAATATTTCCTATTAATTACTCCATAACTAATTTCTATGTTATTCAATTATTCAATAAATAAAAATCCATTAAAAAAATTTGCACGTATAATATTTATCCATAATTTGTCCCGTGCATCGCATTGAAACGGGTGAAAGTACTAGTTTTATAAAGTTAAACTTTTAACTGAATATATCTAACACAAATTTAGATGCAATCCTCTACATTAAAAGTCTACAAAATGCGTCTAAAAAAACCCAAATGACCTACAATATTATTATGTTAGATTCTTACAAAGATCAAGTTGTTAATTGACAGAATTGAAAAGACAAAATCACACATCTATGTGTTTAAAAGATGATTCCCGTTTCACAAATGATTTCTTTTAGCATGTCTCTTTTATATTATATTAAGTGATGCAACAGAGAAAACAAAACAATCATATATTCATATAAGTTGTTAATGAAAAAAATTATATTTATTTAACAAACCTTTTTTATATGAAATTATTGCAAAGATCAATAATCAATTTGATTGATCCAAAAAGACAAACACCACACAGCGAAATGTATTTAAGATACATTTAATAATTACTATAGTTTTACAAAGGCTTCTTTATAATTTTCTAAGTATATTTAATTCAAAAATATAGAATTAAGGAGTGTATATAAAGTGACACAATAATCTTCTAGTTATCTTCTAGTTATTAGAAGTAAATGAGAAAAATATGGTTAAACCTATCAAGTTTGTTTATGCTATGATACTCTATCTTTCTCTATTTTTGTTGTAATTGATGCATATAGTAAGCTCTTTTTCTCTCAATTGTCTATTTTCTACACTATCTACAATTTGTTTTCAATAACATTTCTTTTGTTCTTATTTTACATTACAGCTTTAATGTGTTCTACCTCTAGAGATTGTATATACAATTATTGTAAGTATCCTACATTTCCATGGTGTAGTTGGGTATATATATGTTTATGTCGTGAGTATTTAGGTAAATAATAAATATAATACTTCTATGCTTATATTTTATTTTCATGTCATAATAATTATTGTTGCTTTTATTTTTTTCTCTCTCACTGGTTAATATTTTTTTTTGTAATTTTTCATTTTCTTTGACAGAACAAACATCACAAGACAAGACAAATTCTTAAGTACCAAAGAAATGTCTCTTATGATACCATTTTACTACTTGTCTTCAATATTATATAATATATGATTTTATATATAGAATTTAAATAGTGGTCTTGATTGAAATTTCTACAATAAGATGATTAATATTGATCATCATCTTCTTCTTCAAATGCCCATTTAATACTATCCGATCCCTATTTGGTCTTTGATTCTTTGATTCAACTACAAAATTTCACAAGGAACCATTTCTATATGCACCTATCAATGAATTGATTGCTCTCCGGGGCCTTCATCCAACAACTTCATTGCTCCGATTTATGTTGTGGTTGTAGCCCAAAAATCAAAAAAAAGAGGTTTGAAAAAAAGAGGCCTCACGAGATGAAATCAGTACGGAGATACTATCTAGTAAAGACTACGATAAATAATATTTTTTATTTTATTTTCATAAAAGAAATTAACTTTTAGTTTCATAATTGAATAATCAATATATATCTAATTTATTATATAATTTATATATTGATTATTCAATAGATTTAAAAAAATAAATTTTCTCTTATAAATAAGATTAGAGGAAGTATTTTTTAACGTAAAGTTTACTTTGTCTAGTAACTAACCGAGATAAAATTAAATTTATAAGGCGTCTTTATATTATTTTAATACTTAATTAAAATATATTACATATTTCTTTGATTTTCAAAAACTGGGGGAAACTGTCCCTTAGTGAGAAAGCTCAATTCGAGCACCAACAATTTCGAGTTATTTACAATTAAAATGAGACATTCATTTTTTAATTTTAAAATTAAAAATAAATAAATTTTCCTTAATTTATTTGACAAAAAATCGAGGGAAAAAGTTACCCTATTTTTATATGTAAATCACTGTGTTATCTTTCTCTAAATCTAACTCATCTCTCTGCCTTTAAACTTCATTTTCCATTTACAAAGTCATATTTTTCCACTAAATCAAATTTTATTTAGTGTTTTTCTTGTTATTGTTGTTGATTTTTTTATTGTTGTTTTTAGGAATATTTTCTCTATATAATCATCCAAGGCAAAAAAAGTAATGATTTATTAATATTGAGCAAATATTCCTAATAATATTGAGAATTTTCACAGTCAAAAGATTTAAAGATTAAAGATAGTGGTGAAGGCTTAAATATGTCTAAGAGAGGAGGTGAGCGTAAGCGATGTCAAAATCAAGCAGTCGACAAGTCAAAGGTAAAATGTTTTAATTGTCGAAAAATCGGTCACTTTAAAAGGGATTGTCATGAGAGAAAGGTCAATAGAGACTTTGTTCAAGCTGCAGTTTCCTTAGGTGAGGAAAGTTAGGAGGATGTCGATGTACTAGTAGTATCGAGCTTGGAAAGTGAAAAATAGTTGGGTCATCGACTCAGGTTGCTCTTATCACATGTGTGCAAGAAGAATATAATACTTTGAAACTTTGAACATGGTTCAAGGTGGAGTTGTTCGCCTTGGTGATAATAAGGCTTGCAAGGTTCATGGTATTAGTAGCTCAGACTTAAATGTTTGATGATCATGAACTTCTTATTCGCAATGTGATGTATGTTCCAGAACTCAAGCAATTTTTTTTAATCTATAAGTATGTTTTATGATCTAAGCTATTGTACTAGAGTTGAACATGGAGTTTTAAAGATTTCGCGTGATGAATTGATTATTATTAAAGGGTATAAAATATGTGACCTATATATTTTAGAAGTTTCAAATGTTATCCATTCATCATTAACAAGTGGAGGCACGACAAGGAAGAACTATGCGATTTGAGTTTAAGGCGTTATGAATGCCTTGAGAAAGTTCCAAAGGGGTATAATGAATTTTGTAGAAATTAAAGGATAAAAATACATGTTACTGCTGATTTGTTATTGAATTTTTGGGGAATAGATGAGGTTAAAATAACTTACTTGGTTGGTAGAGAATTTTTTCAGAAAAACCCAAGGAAAAAAGTCTGTAGAAACTATAATGGAGAAAATTCAGGTTTGAGGTGGAGTTTCTACTATGGATGCTAGCGAGTGAGGAACAATTACATATATATCTTATTATCATTTGACTTATGATAAGGTAAGAGGGTTATTGTAGCTTCTCAAAGGGCGGTTATGCTAGCCTTGGATATTATGTTTTTAATGTGGTGAAAGATTGCAAAATAAAGAAGAAAAATCATGAGGTATTTGAAAATATGGAGTGAAAATCATACTTGTAGTTTGTTAAATAACCTAGGTAGAAAAGGGTAATTGAAAACAAGTGGATGCAATTGTGAGATCAAGATTCAAGGGTTGCTTGAATTTGATCAAGGTTAATTAGAGTTTCAACTTGGTAGAGAGTAGCAATGTTGTTAATCGTTAAATTGGTATCAACACGTTTTAAAGTCAAGGTGGATTATTGTAAGTGTGCCTTAAAAACTTTGGTGATGAAGAGAAAGAAAACATGTTTCGAGATTGTCAAAAATCAGAAAACCGAAAAGTATTTGATTCGTTGATTCGATTCATTAATCCATTCATTAATGTTAGAATATTTAATATTATTTTAGAGATCATATAAATTAACATAAAAAGATATTATAAGATATTTATAATATTATAAAATATATTAAAAGATATATATTTATTATATTCTAAAAGATATTATAAAATATATATTTATAATAGTCTAAGAGATATTATAAGATATTTATAATATTTGAGAGATATTATAAGATTATAATAATATCTTTTATTCTAACAATTAAGGAGATATGTTTTGGAATTTGTTATGAATTTATTGAATTTTGGCTATTGTAAATATGTATCTCTTTTGTTATTATAGTGTGATAGTTTTATATCTTACATCAACAAGGGAGAGCAAGGGTTTAAAAGCATAACATATGGTTTTGGCTATTCTTAAGTAAAATCTTAGAAAGGCAAATGTTTTGGAATCTTTTGGAGTTATCTAAGGTTATTGGGAATTGGGAAACACTTGTGTGCAGATTGAGTTTGAGTTATTCATATATTGAAGGTTGAAAAGGTTGGGAAATATTTGGGTAGAAAATAATTCTTTCATGGATTGTTCTTGAACACGAAGACAAAGATATGCTCTTTTAACTCATATGTAATCTCTTATAACAACTTTATGAGTATAGTGAATTGGAGAGCTACTCTCTCCCCAAGAGTAGATCGTTTGATCGAATTGAGTAAACAAATCTTTGTCTTTTTCTCATCTTATTCCGTTATATTATCTATGTGAGAATTATTATTGCTGAAGACCACTTATTTTGGTTGTTACTATTCTTTATCTCAAAAATTGATATTGAATTTTATCGTAATTAACAATAAGATTCACAAGAGAACGAAACTCAAATAAGCAAATTCAAACTTAAACTAACTCTATTCTTTGACTCTCTCATCATGTTTTGGGTACACAAATACTTTCTCCATGCTTGTAACAATAATATTGTTAATGTTCTTGATGTTGATATATTTAAGCTTTAATTTTATTATTGTTGTATTCTTCTCCACTAAATCAAATCAAACTCCATATCCCTACTCAAATAAAGTAAAGAAATGAGGAAGCAAACTCGAACGAAACTTGAATAACGAAATTCGAAACTCAAACCAACTCAATTTTGTTACTCTCTCATCGCATTTTCGGTACACAAATACTTTCTCCATGCTTATAAAAAATGATGTAGTTATTATAGTTGTTGAGATATTTACGTTTTAATGTTATTGTTGTTATTCACGTTGAAGGTTTAATGTTGTTATTGTTGTTATTATTGTTGAGATTTAACGTTTAATGTCAGCGTTGTTGTTGAGATAGAATGTTCATTGTTGTTGTTAGCGATGTGGTGACTTACCAACGTATTGGCATATCTCTTAAAGGTTGTTAAAATGTTTAGTTTATATAAGTGTAGTATTATGAGAAAGTTACTTAGCAAAGTTTTGAACTCAACACAAGTATCTTTTAAAACACATGATTAATTTGTGTAGGATTTAGATTTTATTTTTAAAATGTATGTAGTTATGTATCATAGTTGGATTAAAATTAATAGATTAAGTGATGAGTATGAGAATGAAGTGGTTGAATTTATTGAACTCACCGAAAAAACTTTCTGACAATAAAATAATTTTTTTATGTCCTTGTGTTATATGTGGGAATACAAAAAAAACGTAGAAAGGAAGAAATATTCAATCATGTATGTTGTGATGGGATTTGTAAATATTATACGGCGTGGGTGTGGGATGGTGAAGTGAAAATAAACAAATTGCATCCTATAAAGATGAAGTAGATGAAGATATTGATGATCAACTAGAAGATATGATGTGATATTAGAGATGATTCTTTTAGGAGTGTCCTTGTGTATGATATTTTACGTAGTGATAAGGAGGATGGGTTATTTCTGAGGTGCAAATTTTTTGCATGATTGTTAGCTTTGTTAACATTGTATAATCTTAAGGCAGAAAATGGTTGGATGGATAAAGGTTTCACTGAATTGCGTAAAATTTTGAAAGACATGCTTCCATAAGTTTACATGTTATTGAACCATAATTATGCGACCAGGAAGATATTGTGTCCAATAGGTTTAGACTATGTCAAAATACATGTTTGTCATAATGATTTCATATTATATAAGAAGAAGTATGAAAAATTGAATGAGTGTACGAAAGGGGGAGTGGCTACAAACAAGGACAATGATGTTGATAATGATGATGGTTTAAGCCGAAAGGGTCCTTTTACCAAGGTGATATGGCACTTACCAATAATTCTAAGTTTCAAGAGATCGTTTGCTAATGTAAATGATGTAAATAATATTATATGACATGCAGATGAAAGAAAATATGGGAGAATGAACTCTTTTGATAATATGAGTAATAATAATACTTCATGGTATATTTTCTCATAATTTAAAAGTTATCTTCGTGGTTGTATATGATAGCCTCGATGTAAGATATTGTCTTGATGTGATGAATATGGAAAAATGTATATGATAGTTTGATTCGAATACTTCTCAAGATTAAAGGAATGCTAAAAAAAATGGTAAGAATGATCGCCTAGATCTGGTGGAGATGGGTATAAGATGATATTTAGCCCAAAAATAGGTAAAGAACATATTTTCTCCAGCATGTCACATTCAATATAGAAAATAAAAAAGTTTTTGTGAATGTTTTAGGGTGTCAAAGTTTTCCAAGAGTATTTATCAAATGTCAAGATACTTGTATCAATGAAATATCTCAAATTAATTAGCTTAAAATCTAATGATTGTCATATTTGGATGCAATAACTTCTATTAGTGGCTATTTATGGCGTTTTCTTAAAAAAAATGTAAGGGAAACTATAATTATATTGTGTTTATTATTCAATGTTATTTGTAATAAATTCATTGATCTAGAAAATTTAGATGAGCTGGAGCATGAGGCTGCAATTATCTTGTGTCAATTGTATATGTATTTCCCTCCATTATTTTTTTAACATTATGGTTCACTTAATTGTTCATATAGTTAGGGAGTTTAGATTTCCCTCCATTATTTGGGGTCATTGGAAATATTCGAGATGTATCATGTTATATTTAAAGCGTCTTTATTTAAAAGCAACTTGATTGACAGTAACACTGGTGTGCAAACCGATGAATTAGGATTCACATGAGTTTTTACCTTCGCAAGTCAGCTTATATGAATGCATCAAAGTTTTTTTATATATCATTGACCCTTCTAACAAGATATGGTCAATTGTTCTACAAGAAAAACATTTTCCTGGTAGTGAATGAAATCGATATTTAACTATTGATATTCTTGAGATCCCTTCATTTGCAACACATGTGGGTACCTCATGTGAATAAAATAATTTAAATGATGTGCATGTTATTCTTTATGATCAAGAAGATATATGAGAAAATTAACAAGTAAGTATTTTATATGACTTATTAATAAATATTTATAATACTATAATGTTCACTTTACTTTTGAATATAGTTTATTAATATTTATTTTTAACATATAAAGTTTTTAGGAGAGAGAGAGTTTTCATTAACTTTTGTAACAATGTCTCCAAGGTATTTATATGTCCATTACAAATGGATTGCAACACACACGACAAGTCAAAATAACTTAAAATTTAAAATTGTCGAACCTATAATCGGTTACACAAAATTTACAACCAATTACAACTGCTAAAACTTTTAAAAGACTAACAATTGTAAGTGATTATTGCAAATGCGTAACCAATTATATAAATGTAAGAATCCTTTTTCTTCTACTTATTTCACATACTTGTGACCGATTACTCCATCGTTATAACCAGTTACAACACTTGAATAATCAAATTTTCACTTAACAATATATTGCAAGGTTTCAATAATAAAATGCCAAAATTCATTACCATAAATTAAAGCATAAAAAAATTATTTGTAACATTTATTTATTGAAATTGAATGATTAATAATTTTATTGATAATATTATTTTTTATAACTATTTAAAATTAGCATTCTCCTTTCGGCAACTTTTCCTTTGTATATCATAAAAGGTTGAAAGAGAAATAAAAATAATACTTCAAAGTTAATAAAATAAATGGGAATTAACTCTGATTACCAATGAGATTTCTGTATGAAATCCTTACAAAGATCAATCCATCGCTCTGGTGAGATAAAGGGACAAACATCTCATATTGAAGTATCTATGAGCCATTTAATGATAATTTTGATTTTTACAAAGGGTTTCTTGTAACAATCGATAATTATGTTTAATTTATAATTATTTTAAATTATGATGTTTTTTACATTATAAATCTGTCAAACAATTTTTTCCTATGAGAACAAAATATGTCTGGAATTTTGAGAGTTGTTTATGCTATAGTCCTGTTTTCTCCATATTTTTGTTGTAACAAATGTCTATGGTAAGGCTATTTTCTATATATTTAATACATATAATATTTCATCATGTTTAATAATATTCTTTATATTTGTTTAAAACCACAGCTTCTCGAGGTTGTGAGGAAAATGATGATTGTCCAGATTATTTGTGTGGCTCTTCTAAAGTTGGAAAATGTTTTTTTGATAATTGTTATTGCATTTAACAGGTAAGTTGAAAAATGATTATTTCTTTAAAAACTTATAATTTCATTTTGATAATGTCACATTGTTGTTGTCCCCACTTTTGGCATACTTTGGTTTATATTTTTGTAAGAAGAAGAACACAGGATATATCATTAGTCATGTAACAACTATTTATATTGTATATTGTCCAACAAATACAAAATAATGTAAAAATTGTTTGCATTGCATTTATAAAATATAATATCTTAAAAATAATGAATGTACGAAAGTGTTTGTTTAATGGTATTGGGGAGAATTTAATTTTATATTTTTAAAAACAAAATTTATATTTTTTCTAATAATATCGCTTTTATAATTAATAATTTTGAGGCTAAATTATATTTTTTGTCTTTCTATTTTGTTCAACTCACAAATCAAACCTTATTTATTTTTTAAACAGTTTTTTATTCTCCATCCTCATTTTTCGATAAAAAAAATATTGTTGTGTCATTTTTTATATACATAACATATTTTTTGAGTGAGTAAAAAACATATGGAGCATTTTCTAAATACTAAAAAGACAACTGAAGAAAGAAAATGACATCGAAAACGCAAATCAATAAAAGTATGGCACATATCTAAAAAAAGTATACAATATTATTTTTTTTAGACGAAAAAAATAAGTATGAAAAACCTAACCTGGTATGAGTTAGACTTTGTTAAGTCTGAGTCTGACATGTTAAAAATTATAAAACTTAAATCTGACATGAGATCTATCATAGTTTTTTTTTTCTCGAAGTCCTATTTAACCTATTAACTTACATAAAAGCTTATTTTATTTGAACATTTATAAATAAGAAATTCAAATAATTTTTAAATATACTAACAAATTAAAATATAACCGAGACTAAATGCTTATTTGCATTTACTTAATCAAATTTACCTATTAACATAAGTTTTGTGATACTATTTATTTAAGAGAACTTATAAAAACAACTAAAAATATTGTGCATAAGATTTTTCCAGCTTATATTCGTAAGTTCTTCAAAATAATTAAGATTTATTTTTGTATTTTATTTCAAACTACAGATAAAATACAAAAACACAACACCAACAATAATAATAATAATAATAATAATAATAATAATAATAATAATAATAATAATAATAATAATAATAATAATAATAATAATAATAATAATTTTATTCACTTTATTTAAATATGCCGGTTTGATAGATTTAAAATGTTTTTTTATGGCGCCATGTGGCCTAACCTTTTTTAACTAAACAAGCTTATAAAAAACCTAAGTCTTTTCTATTTAAAATAAATAAAATCTAACCGATATAAACTTATATAGACTAGACCGTAGGTCCTTGTTAATCGGTCGACATATTCCTATCATAATTATGAAAAAACAAGCATGAGTGTTCATAACTCCACCAATAATACAAATATTACAGGCACAAATTAATTAAAAAAACTTAATTTTAATAAATTCTAAAAATTATATGAATTAATTAAGTATATTTCACTATCATAGAGAATTATTATCATCTCCTTTAAAATTGAAGCATATAATATCAATAAAAAATATAACATAAATTAGAAATTAAAATCAAATTTAAAGATTATTAAATTTTGTGTTGGAGGTCCGCTTCAAAACATGAAAAAGAAAAAAAGAAAAAAAAAACGGTGACACTTGCACAAAATATATTTAAAGTTTTAGGTTCGATTCTCCCATATAAATTTAGACAGATTTGATGTAAAATGATATATAAACAAAAAATTTCAAGATACTTTAGAAATTTTGACATGAATTTAACATTCATATCAAACATAACGATCAACAATATTCTACATAATACAATTTCATAATTTATTCAATGCACTAAAAATAATAAAGAATTACTTAGATATAGTTTTACTCATGAAACATGTGACTTTTGGTGTTCTTTTATATTTCAACTAGGTAATCATGTGTTTGTGTGGGTAAATGTATTTGCTATGGAATAAAATATATTTAGACACATATAAATTAAAATGGGTTACTTATTGTAAAATGAATAATGATCATTATAAACTTAATTGTATTAAATAATCATATAAAAGAAAGAAAGAAGAAAACAACTTTTGACATTTAAAAATAAGAATTTCATCTCTCAAATAAAAACAATTATTGATTAAAATAAAATAGGTATTATCTGATAGTGACTCATGAATTAAAATAAAAACATACTCTTCAATCATGGTTTTAAAATAAGAATATTGTTTGTCGGATAAAATAATTGGTAAATTGTTAACATTATTAGTTGTTTCGTATAGAGTATTATTCAATTTGATAAAATAAATTATTAATTTTATTACAATTGAATCTAAATTATTTGATTCATATGAAAATTTAAAATGAGTTCACAGTGTTTCAATCGACATAAATCACCATTATTATCATCCAACCTTTCTTCAATGTCGAATCGTTGATTCAACTATATTAGTTGTTGTAGTCTTGAGGTGTCTAACCTGATCGGTCCATGACGGACAATTTTTCCTTCACTTTGTTTGAAACGATATTATCAACGTATTTCAATAAATTTAGATATCGGACACACGCCCTAAATTGCATTACCGAGAAACATCAACTCTTCTATGGATGGATTTACTATACCAGTCCATGCATCCATAATCTTTTCCACCACTACACTTGGTTTGACTATTTTCGTCATCACCTTTGATTTGGTTGGTTCCAACGGGTTTTAGTTGACTTCTCACTTTTTGTAATGTGATATTGAAAAGTAATGCATGATGTAGAAAACACCTTGCAACTGAATTCATTAATGTAGTATCTCGACCGATGACAATTACCTTCTATGTTTTCTCGGTCCTTGACAAATTCTTGCATACTTCGAGGCCACGTAACGTTGACTGTTTTTCGGATTCAAAATGCAAGTCCCGAAAAAGTCTTCTATGTAGAAATAACACAAACCATTTTAAGCGAAAACCTATACTTGTTTGTCTTGTATGTTGCATCAATAGTGAGTACAGTAGGAAATGTCACGGACAATGACTTTATCATCACATATTGCACACCTAGAAACATAATGGTTTTCATTCAAAAGTTAACATTTCGGATCTTGGACCCCTTACCCCATTGTTGTTTCTATGATGTTGATTTTATACCGCTTGATATTTGAAATAATTTCGGTGTTTCTATTTCAAGTCTGCAAGTTTGATTTTCGACGCCACTCTGATTAAAGACATGTTTGAAACAATTTCCTTTTCCTCTAGTTTAAGACGACATACGATGAGATGACGACTAACTTTGTTTGCAATTCATGGTTATATATTCCATAAAGCACATTAAATTTTCACATCTCATCGACATTATAATATCAGCGTAGTTTAACCAGACAACCACACTTTTCGTTCTGATGTCATCACATTTCAAAAGTTGAATCAGCGGAACATACATCTCACTTCTCTCGCATGTCATGGTTACAAATGTTTGTCTTATATTAGAACAATTGTCGGACCTTCTAGTTATAATATCAAACCCCAAATTCCTGACTACCATGCAGACTCATTGAAGCTATGTTCGTGAGCAGTGTACAATTATTCATTGATGAAACCTTAACTAATGTCTATCTATATCACTTTAATACCATCTTTCACTTTTTTCGGTTTAATATCCTACTTAACTTCCACTAGTTTAACATTATCCTTCGTTACATCATGTTTTACATTGTCACGCACAACTACTTTGGAAAACATATTTAAGTGAACCATATCTAATAAGAAAGAAAACAACAAAATTTTAAAACCCACGACAATTAAATTTGTAAGTGCATCTGAAATAATGTAGATAGGTCAGTTCAAATATGCATCTTTAAAAGCAAGGCTTTTCACTCAAACTAAATATCAATGTAAGAAATTAGGGATAAAATGAGAGAACTTTACCTAAAATTACACTTATGATGCTCCTTTGATGGATTAGAATGCACAAAATTTGATTTTGAATCGAAAAGTTGATTGCTAAAGATTTTTTCAAGGTTTATTGGTTATGGAGGTGTTTGGTATTATTTGAAGTGAGAAAGATGATCATGCAATGTAGCTATATACTCAAATTCCTATTTGAAACTTTCAAAACACAACTTTGAAAATATCACTAAATGATTAAAAACTTAATTGTAGCAAAGGTAACTTCGAACATGTATTTCTAAATTTATCCAAGAGATGTCTTCATAGAGGTATCTCTAAACTAAATTTTACTAAAAATAATATTTGAAACTTTCGGATATATATTTCTAAATTCACCCAGAAATCTTTAGAAATTTTTAAAGGTGCACCCCATATAACAAGGATGAGGTGAGAAAATGTCTCATTTTCTACCCAAATTTTTAACCGTGTTTTAAATTTATCATTGAACAATAACTTTTGTTCTTTATAGATATCCCTCACTCTTTAACAAATCAAATACACTTTTATAATGTCCCGTATTTTGATTTACATTTCTCAGCAACTTTGAATCTTTTTTTTACAATCTCATAAATATATTATAGGGACCATTACACACAAACACCCCATCTAATTTTAAAACATGTACTAACCTCCCTTAAAACAACACTTAAACGTAAATTTAACAAGCAGCATCTCCCAAGTGCAAAAGACTTAAAATCGATAGCGAAATCGTAACAAATACACCATTTACCAACAACTCAACGATTGTGGACGCAAAGAGATAAAATGACAACATAAGAAACCATGAGAACAACGAAATACAAATCGATGTAAATGCAAGATTGGATATGAGTTTGATCGGCGTTATTGGAAAACCTGAGCATTACATGAAAAATTTGTGTTTTTACCGTCTATTTTCAAACTAACCTCAAATAACAGATGAAGAATTAGATATTAACCCTTGATTATATTAATTTACAACACATTAATGATCCACCATTGAAGGTACCAACCATCACCCTTCCAACAAAAAAATTTCAGCACTACTTGAATGTAAGCTTCCATACTTCACGAACATTAGATGAACCATCTGTAATTTCAGCAACCAGTTTACTAGTCATAACACCTGCATATATAGAGTTGTCAGTGTAAAATACAAGTAGGATCGCGATTCTGACTACCATGATGATATCAATGCTAACTAACCATCTTTTTCCACCACAGACAGAAATCTCCGAGATCCTCCACCGACTCCAAAGTAATGCTTTTTTGCAGCCATGTATACAACTCCATGAGGATGTATCAAACACTACATTATATAAGAAAGAAACCGATATTTTATCATCAAAGATGTGCTAAATATAGACAGATAAATGCACCAATTGTCGAAACAATACCTTCTTGATAAGATTGTAGAGACTTTGAAGACTGTTGATTGCGTAAACTGTTTCTGCCATGAGAATAAAATCATAACCAGAAACTTCAATGTGTTTTGCATTTGTACCAACTTGAAGGAGCAGTTTATCGACTTCACTCCAGTCACCGGCAAAAGCGAACTTCCGCTCGTTCTTTACAAGGTGACGACGATGGTTGAGTTCGTTCAGAGAATTTGCATTTAAATTGGGAATGGTGAGAGACTGTAGAACCTCTGCATTGAAATCTTGAAATGTACAACAGCCGCCCTGAATCAACCGTGATAAACAGATTATTATATTTTGAATTTAATTGAAGATACTAAAGCAAAGCCAATGAACCATAGTTTCACCTCAAGCAGAGCATAGATCCAGGCAGTCCATGACCGCATCCAATCTGAATAAAAAAATTGAAATTGAATGATACCGATGAATAATATTCCTACCAAAAGACTGGCGACCATGTTTGAATAAACATCGTAATTAAACGCAAAATCACAAAATTATGTCATACAGTTGCAATATAAACTATAAGCACCTGACCAGAACTGAAACTGAATGACCTGAATGTAATAGACAGTCTTCTATCAAACATATAATACATACAATAGAATCACCTGAAGAAAGTGATTCCCACCTCTAATACTCGCTTCCCACCAAATGAAATAAGCTCACTTTTAATTTCCGAACGAAGGGCTTTAATTAGATCAAGTGAACCTTCCCACAGCTTCAGTCCTCCTAAGCCAAAGAAAACCAAATTCGCAACTAATTCAGTACAATCAACAATGTAGCATCAACACCAACACTTCAGACTAAAAGGCTGTCTCACGTCTGGTATCCGTGTCTATGTCAGTGTTTCATAACTCATCAAAAACATGAAAAATGAATGTATAAACAAATAAATAGAAATCTACATAGATATACAACACTTCATACCAACATATATCCTTACATTAAACAAATGTCGAATATCATTGTTAATGTTGTGTCTGATGTCTGTGTTTGTGTTATATTCGATGAGATTACTTCATAGATAAAAATGCAAGAGAATAAAACACTATTATCACCTTCATATTTCCCGAACCAAATCAGAATTCGACAAACCAAACACTTGTTGAGTATTCACTCTCCCCTACAAGAACATCATAAAACTAAGTCCCAACAATACCCAAGAACACAAAGCACCAAATTTGATACTTACAGTAATAAAAAAACAAACTTTACCTTTAACAAAGTAAGCCCATCAAAATCCACAGACTCAAACTTTGGTTTTCCAAATAAAGGAACCTAATTTCAACAAAAAAACAAAAACAAAAACAACAAATTTTCAAAAAACGACATCGTTTCAGTTCAGATATTCATGAACATTGAAAGAACAAACCTTGTAATCAGAGGAGAGAACTTCGACACAAGGAGGAGGAGGTATAACGTTAACTTGTTGTGAAACATCGTCGAAGATTCCGAAACCAGAACCTACGGAGGACGAGGAGGAAAATAACTGGAATGTTTCGGAATTCGGTTTCTGAGGATTTTCCTCTGAATTTGGCGCCGCCATTTTTTCTTCTTCAGCTGCTTCCAACTATTCACTTACGGTTTTTCGTTTTTCTTTTTTTTCTTCTGATTTACTTTTGGGCTTTTTTAGTTTTGTGGGCTAAAATTTATTGAGGTAAAGAAATGTTTGAGAATTTCTAACATTCTGAATTTGGCACTCCTTTTAAAAATTAAAATTTATTTTTGATCAAATACCAAAAAGATATTGGAAATTTTTAAAAATTTCTAATAGTGTTAAAAAAAAAAAAATTAATACTGATAATTTAAAAATGAATATAAAAAATTTGGTATGTTATCAGAAATTTGGTTACAATTTTAAATTTAGAGATTTGGAACTTGAGTTGCAAGTTAATTTCTCGAAAACTTTACCATATACATTTATTGTTATTCTTTTACCTCAACATTTATCCAAATGTTCAAATTATACATTTTTTATTTATTATTAAATTTTACGAAATTGAAAAATTGTGTGACCCTACATTAGTTTACTGGAACACTTGGCAAAAAGGTTATGATAGCCAAGTTTTCAATTTAACACTTGGCAAAATAGTTTTTAATATACCTAATGTTAAGTTTTTTAGAAAGGAAGACAAATACGACATTGTATCTACAAGCAATAGAGTTACCCATGTCAGAAATCGTCATCCATTTACTTATACCCTGCACATCCAAGTGTTCTAATCGAAATGCATTCATAATTGTAGAGATTGTGTTCTAGAACAAATTGGAAAACAATTGAGGGTATTGGAGTTTTGATCTAAAAAGTTTGACATATGTGTGGGTTTTGGTGTTTAAGAGAGAGTTCAATAGAAGAAGAAGAGAGAGAGAGAGTGAAAGAGAGAGGAATCTCATATGATCCCCTCATTAATTCTCATTTGTACGTCTCTTATGGATGATCATGTGGCGCCTCGTATAGCCTTTGGATTAATTGATTTTTGGGTTGACCCAAAGACCCTTCTATAGAAGTCTCCACCATATGCCTCCATCTAGACTTTTGATCTTTGTTGAATGCCAAAGTAGATCGGTCAAACGCTATGAAAGAGTCAACGATGCCACTTCAATTGACCTTAGCTTTTAAGCTTTCCAACAATTGGACTTTAGTTTTATACTTGCGTATTCGTTGGATTTAAGTTTGCACCCCCTATTTATTTTATTTTATTTATTTTTCTTTTCATATTATTTTGGACCAAACTCACTTTTGTTTTTGCTTTTAGTCCACCTTTTACCATGTGCAACCCCATTTTCCTTTTTAGATTGTTTCTTTTCATTTTATTTTTATTTTATTGTTATTATTCGTTTAATTGATAAAATAATTAAAATAAAAGACCATCGAACTTTTCTAAAATCAAAAAACACTTTATCAATATCAAGTTATTTATTTAAAATTAAAATTTTTTATTTTAGTAAATCAATCTCAAACCAAAAATCAAATTAAATCATTTAATCAACATTAAGTCCTTTTCCAAACTCAATCCAAATACTTCAAAACTTTTCTCAAATAAATTCGAATGAAAAAACATGAATTGGGCATAGGCCTCTTTCTTTCTCGGGTGTTTTGATACAAAATGTAGAGTTTGTTATTCAGATACTCGTCTTTCGTACTAAAATACAATAATTAACTCAATTTAGTCCATTCTTTTATGGTTGAAAAAGAATTAATTGGGCATAGGTCTTTTTCCCCTTGAGTTTTTGGGTAAAAGTTGTTGAGATTGTCGTTTGAATATTCGTCTTTCCTTAAAGAACTACAACTCATTCTGCCTCATATATTTTTCAATAAACTAGGATGAAAAATACTTAATTGGGTGTATGCCTCTTTCTATCAGAGTATTTGGATACTAGATGTAGATCTTTCTTTTTTCGAATACTCGTCATTTATCTAAAAACAACTTCAATTCATCAAATCAACTTCCTGCCTTAGTGTGACACAAAACCTTTTTACAAACAAGTCATACTTTATCCATTTCGACGCGAAACAAACACACACTTCAGCCTCAAGCACGAGCAACAAACATTATTTAACCCAATCGACCTAATCATCACTCTCTAAAAGGAACTAACGCACAATCATTTTCCACTAAGAACTACGTAACTTTGAATTTCTTATCGCAATTGAGAATACGTAGAAGCGGATTCAACATCTTGTCAAACACCTAATAAAAAATCTATTCTTAGTCCTCTATTTGTCTTTGTAAACACATCATAATAATTATAAGAAAACAAATATCTAAAGCTAACATTCATATTTGCAAAATTAACAAAATGATTTCCATTGAATACAACACGGTGTGTGGGTGTTAATATCTTCCTTTATATAACCGACCGCTAAATCTAAATTTAGTTGTGCGGACCATGTTTTTGTTCTTTTAGAGTTTTATCGACGTTTTTTCTTTACAAAAATAAATAATTCGGTGACAATTCTATTGTATTTCGAGTGTTCGTGCACTCAAATATTTTTTGTGTCGCGACAGAGTCAATATATGATGAATACGAAAATATATCTCCACTATTTTCAAACAAAAAAGAAAAAGAAAATATGATTCATTTAAATATCTGTTTAATATGAAACGAATACATCTGAAAATACACTTTCAAATTCGTATGAACGGTTTCAATTTCCGTATGATACTTCACTTTCACTTACAATGGAAGAAGCAATTTCCTTGACAATGAGTGATGTTTGCCAAGTCCATACTACTTTCCTAGCTGGAATTTTGCCAAGTCCAAACAACTTTCCTAGCTGGATTTTGTCATGCACGATGGGAGCTGAAGGCATATCTGAATGTGTATGAACATGCATATGAATAATGGACTACTTGTCCAAGTCATAAAAAGTTTCGACATTGTCTTGCAACTTGCCACACACATAAGATCTAGTAAATAGAATCATAATCAACCTTTTAGATTATATGCATCTAAATCCATTATAGTAGATTTCTTTTGGACTTTTCGTACTTGTTATTTATGTTGTTTAGAAATCTCTTTAAATAATTTGATGCATGCTCTTAGTCCCTCTCATGTTACAAAGGATGAACAGATATGCTTAAGATTTAAAGTGTAAATTTATTAAAATCTAATAAAATTATTTGACAGTTGGTCTCTTTGCTACTAGAACCAACCATTGAGTAAAAGTTGAGAAAATACACAATCAACTAGTAAAAGTTGTTCTACTTCATTATAGATGGTCCTCGTATGCTAAGGAAACATCTTACAAGCTATCAGCGGCTAGAAGATTCTGTCACCATAATTTGTAAAGAGCTTTGAGCATATTATTTTGTTTAGTGGCATTTTGGTGAAGGCAATTCTCAATTATGCAAGTTGTGACATTGTTTTCCAATAAAAGTGTTACTTAGACAAATATTTTATTTAATGATTAAAATTAAACAATTAATTTTGATCAAAGGATGATAGTTATGCTTTTAAAATTCCAATGTGAGAGTATATTATGATTGGTTAATCTAATTACCAGAATTACCGATTAATAATGGATCTTGAAGTTATCAATCCAGAAATCTATAAGAAGCTATGAAAACCTTAAAAATGAAAAATAGATGATTTTCTTAAGTATTCAACTGTATTTTTAATTTTTTTAATTTTTGGTGTAAAATAAATTCTTTTTATAATATGCAATAAATTTTTATCGATTTGGATTATTTGATTAAAAATTTATATTTAAATAACAATAAAATTAATTAATTATATTATCATAGAGAAATGGTGTCAGATCATATATAATTATATAAGTTATGATATCTTAATTTAAAATAATCTTTAATTTATGAATTGTGCTAAAAGTAATAAAATTAATTCGTTATAAATTATTCAATTATACTACACAGAATTATACTAGAATTTCAGATATTTATTATAATGATATTTATATTTAAAATTTAAATTTAAATTATCAAATTGTAAATTTATTTGTTACATGACATTTTAAAATATTTAAAATATTGGGCAATTTAAATTTAAATACAAATTGTAATTTATTTTATGAAATGCATTTTTAAAAAAAATTATTTAATTATATATCGTAGAGACAAATTATCTATCGATGAATAATTTATATCGCTATTATTATAAAGGCCTATTTAATGAATCGAGTTACGCATAATTCGCTTAGTCATCTATTTCAAATTACCAAATTGCTCAACAATAAAACAAAAGTGATCAAATATCCACCATTCGATATCATCATGCTTTTAAAACACATATATAAAAGAATCCGATCGTTTCTTCTTTTAATAAGGAAATTATTTATTGAATTTATATTTATAAATTTAATTTATTTATAATTAACTGCAATCAGAGAAAATTTAATAAGGAGAATTTACTCATGCTAGATGGGAAGAGCATTTAATGTCTTAAATATTAATATGAACCAAATCTGGTCTAATCATATATATGCAAATACTACCATCACCTTAAAATTTTTAACAAGAGCTGGCCTCTCTACAAACACTTGTTTCTCAACTTTATATTAATATTTGTCATGGAATCATGCCCTGAAACAAATATATATAAACTGTCACATCCTTATTAAAAACATAAGAACACCATTTAAATGACGTATATTAATCGGCATTCTTTCCTAATCTTCAAACAAGTACAAGTATTACAAAATATAAATAACCTTCCTAACTCTAAATTGTAATTTCAAGACGTGAATGATTTCTAGTAAGCTATTTATATAAACCAATATGCTAAACTAATGGGTTTTATCTCAAATACCTAATATGTTTAACTCAAAATCGACATACAAATGGTGCCCAATTCATCTAACAATTTACATCCTGTTTAATACAATTTATCTCAGCAATATCTCACAAATCTCCACATCGAACTAACTCTATAACTAACGACTATTTTTCTTCCATGCTCCTTTTATCAACCGATAAGCCTTGAAAAATTACACCAGTAAATGTTCTGATCACATAATTACGATATCACAAAATTAAAAGACTGACTTCCACTGATACCCTTCCTAGGGTAAATAACTCAATCAATTCGTCTGCCTACACACTTAATTCTTCTCGGCTGCCATATTACTTTACTTATCACATTTACCAATTGAAATTTTCTCAATTTTCAAATTCTTAGCAAAACTTTCCAAGCATAACGCCTCCTACTCATGCCTTCCGCTTAAACAATATATCCTCAATGATTCACATAATTCAACAACCTTCCTACATCGCTTTCAACTAATAAATATACCAAACATAATGAAAACATATCGTAAATAGATTCTCGAATCCATACAACCCGATAGTCATAAATTTAATATCCTTAAATCAGCTTGGTTATCATCTTCACCAAAGGCTCCACCATAAATTAAGACTTTGTTCGTATAATTCATTTACGCATCTTAATCCACTTCAATGTCACAAGGAGCCTTCTATCTTTCCCCATGCACTGCCATAAGACTTATCAGACATGCTGTCAGTCTAGTAAACAACATATATGCAAAAACCTTAATTAGTATACTTGACCATAAGTTCTTTCAATTTCGTGCATCGATACATCTATCAACACTCAACTTGAATCGGTGGTTCGCTATCACAATGTGCTCGAATCTACATACCAAACATCGAGAACCTTCGTTTATATCATCCCAGAGCAATACACTAATACTTTCTATCCTCAATGTCACAGAATCCCTAAGTCGCCTAGATCCTTCATTTCAACCCTTATGGTGTCTACCACCCTCAATATTGACAATGTAACTGCTAGGAGAATATCACAACAGAAAGGAATAAAATAACAAGTGAATTACTGTATCACCTCAAGGTAAATACAAAGTGTGAACTCACTTAACCAAAATTACATGTCATAATACCAATCTCCTATTCATCAAAGTAATCAGCTTAAACATAAGATCTATTCAACTCGCATACATAATCTTGTCTTCTCGACAATCCCTGTAACCATCATCATGATCAAACTTCATCTAGATAAGTATTTTTGCCTTCACATCCATCCGCTCCAGCCCAAGGTCAATCGCTCCACCATGGCAAGCAACATCTCGAACGGACTCCATGCCCAAGGTGAGAAATACATCATCAAATCTATACCTCCGATAAGGAAACCCTTCAACCAACACTCCACGATTCCTTCTTAACTTTCAAATATTTCCAATACTAATTTATCACAAATTAAACATTCAAGTGTCATATTACAAGAAATTATACATTATCATGGCCTTCGTACCATTTATTTCATCATAAATTCTTATGGTCTCAAATCTTCAGTCTTAATTTCACTGCAAATTTAAGTATACACATACCCAACCTTCGAGTTCGAAAATTTTTCCCTATCTCTCAAGATAAATATCATAAGTTTCCTCAACTCATCAAAGATCATCCATTCTTCACTTTATTCCAAATGCACCAAAGATCACACCGCTCACTCACTGTGAATATTACTGTCCAAATTTCCTTCATCGACATCTCGTGACTTTGATCAACATCATCCCTTTCTCGAAGCCTTCTATTTCACTAAACAACATCTCGACCTGAAAATTCTTAGGATTCGAATTCTGATAATTCATGTTCTAAGTTTAATTTGTGATAACCCATTTAAGATGGATTTAAACTGTGTCCGGATTCTTGTCTCATTTATGAGCATAAAGAAAAGAACAAATACCTCAAATTATTATTCGTTCCAAATTCTTATGTCTCTATCTAATGCAATACTAAATAACCCTTTATCGATACTGTCATAAACAAATGTACCCTTAAAAATCTTCTTTAACCCAAAACTAATCAACATACGCACTCTTCAAATAATTCATTAAATTTCTGCACCAAATTTTGTCGGAGCTTTTAGATTCATTATCGATATAATAGGCAAGACAAAAATTAACGCCTAATTGCAAATACTAATAACTATTAAAATTTCCCGCCGCTACTGTTTTATTTCATCTTAAACCCAAATTCACAAAAAGATCCTGTATTCTCAATGAATAATAACTCTTCGATAGTCATCTACTTCATGATAGAAAATCCATGTCCTAATGTGACGGCCATTCATAGTGCCCCCAAAGATCAAAGATTGATGTAATCGATCCATGACTTGTTCGCCTTTTGTCGGTCCCCTCATTTCCCAATTTTTTGTTTTACTCAAGTATTAATAAAACTTCTCTTTTTACTTTGTCTCCACCAAGCAAATTTTATTTCCAATCCTGCACTTCTTCACCTATAATTAATCTCATGCTGTGATTGCCTTCACAAAGATTCTGTGGATGCCAAATCTGGCTTTAACCACTTACAAATCAAATGCACCAAGTGCATATGAGTTTTTCCAGCATTTCAAGATTCTCAACTTCACATTAGGATACTTTCTCACATTGAAAACATATCCTTCTTGTCGTGAGACAAAGAGAAATCAAATTTCTCAAATCCGTGCATACACTACTTCACAACAAAAAACTTAGCGAGTCATCATGGACTAACCATTGGTTCTGCATAGTGATCTTGCAAGCACAGATTGTTTCCCAAACAACTGTGATCCACCATCTCGCTCCTATTCTATTAAGTCTTCCTCGAGTAACGTACAAACCTCACTATCCATAATCCATTCCTCTCGACGAGTATTGCCTTCAAACCACAAGAAGAACATCGTACTTAGCCAAATCATCTGAATAAACAGGCACCGACTTTACTCCATGATTTCGTGCAGCCTGTGGCACTTCCTTTCTAGCGACTCCTTCTCATAAATGATAAAGATCGGTCACTGTATGTTTCAAGAAACTTCTCGAAGGATTTTCACCTTCTTCTGCAACCTATTATTTCGTAAGAATTTTCCATAACGGAAATCAAACGCGGTTTACGCCTTTGCTCATTCAAGTCCTTCGAATACAAGGTCAACAACTCTTCATGGTCAGACTATTCATAAGAGTAGTTTTCGTTAAACGCTGCCGGGGTAACGCTCGAAACAAAGAAGGGAAGATTGATCTTCATCATCGATCTTGCATAATATTTTCAAGATGAATGTATTTAATATATCCAATCGCCGAACACTATTCCAATCATCAATGGCAATACAAAGCTCGCTTTCTGTGTTTCGATTCAAGACCCATTAAGTCATGTACAAACTTTGAAGTTTCACCCATAACCCACTGCCTTTTGATACCTAGTCAAGAACCTTATGAGAAAGGCTCAACAAATTGGCAACTTTCTCTATCATCGCTATTCTTCTTCTACCGCTGGCAACTCTTCTATCATACCGACTTCCTCCTTCATCGCCTCAATCATGAAGCAGAGTATTTCATTCGTTTACGATAATCCAACTGAATCAATCTTTACTTCAGGCGATCTCCACGCCACCGACTATATATTGTGTTTGAGTATGTAAATCATTTCAAGTGGGAAAAAGAATATATGGTGTTTCTAGGTCAAGTTTAGATTTTTCTTAATCTTCAAGATTCTTATAACAAATAACCTTTAAATTAGGATTAGACGATGACGAGAGAAAGACGCTATTTATAATAAACTCAACATACTATTACTAACTGTTTGTTCATCTCAAATACCCACTAAGCTACTTTAGGATGTTTAATGAATCTAACGGGATATAAATAAACTAAGTACTTAATTCAATACCATAATTCTAATATCCTTCACATAATAGAAGCCACCTAATATCTCACGATATTATACTATTAACTCTCAAATAAATATTATAGAGTCTGTAATCCAACAATCTAGCCTTTACTTTCCCGTCTCATATTATGGTTTTCTATCAAGTTTACACTGTTATCAAGTTTGTTCGATAAATTTTGTGAGTATTTAACAAATTGTTATCACCAATTTCTTTACTTCTGTGTCCATGACACCTTCTCTTTTGTAGGACCGTATAATATCCATCAACCATTGGTATATCCACATGAGAGGCTACCAATTTTGCGTCTACCTCTATCCATCAACTTTAAATTCAAAAGTTTATAAATAGATCAATTTCATGACACTTTCAAATTCTACATAAACAGAGGGTTTTTTTTATCAAACAAAGTTATAAAATTAATACTTATATGGTTTTCAAATCATTATACATACAGTTGGATAACTAGGCTGTCAATTAAAATGGTTTTCAAAACATTTATAACTTGATTGCAAACAAAATTTTAAAAAAAATGGTATCATTTAAGAAAATAAGTACATGGATAAGTTTATACATCAAGATTACAATCAATATTTCTTTTCTAATCAATAGTTAACCAAAATTCATCATTGGTCTCACAATTGTATCACTAAATAAGTGCTGAGTGCTTCGCTTAGACTGTGCGAAGTATTTCACTCATATTAAGATGATTTACATCTATATAAGTGGAAACAATGTATAGAACAAATCACTAAGGTATTATGGTGTAATGTGTCTAGACTCATAAACAAATCATTCTTCTAGAAAAGCAAAAAAAATTTTCTTTAGGTTTTTCTGCATAATTTGTGGTAAGCAAGTTAAAGTATTCGTAGAGACTAATTTGATTAAAGATGGATTCAACATTTTTATGATTCTAAATAAATAGTTTTAAAAATGCTTACTATGTAAAAGAAACATGAAAATAAATGATAATATAAGGGAGATTTCGTGTTAATGGTGTGAAAACTTGCTATATAACAAAATAACTACATGGTTTACTAAATTTAGTTTCAAAGGAAAAAATTGTTTTAATATCGAGATATTCTTCTTCAATATTAAAATAATCTATAACAAAATTAACCATATCTCTAACATCTACTCGTTAACGATATCATAATTTTTTGGTTTTAAATTTTTTAATTAAAATAATCAAAACGACGCTGCTTTTAATTTTTAAAATTAATACAATTAAAATAAAAAGTAATTAA
>CM038793.1:782740-845318 GCA_021764765.1 Vicia sativa
GACTATTTTTACAAATTTGGTCGACATGATTATCTACGCCGCAAAGATTTTTTATTTACGACGAATTTGACATGAGAGATTCAAAAGTTTAAAATTAAAAATTTAAGAAGACTATTCATGGTAGGGAAATTTTTAAGGGACTAAAATAAATATGAGATATTTAGGAGTTATCAATATACATTTAACCCTTGTTTTTTATTGAAATAGTGTTTGTATTTATTACTAGAAAAAAATGTTATTTAATCTTGGTTGAATATAAGGTATAACATTGATTTCATAGCACGGTAACATAGGATGTCACAAAAATTAGTCACTTACGTCTCAATTTTAACCCATTAAACACAAGCCTACTAATAGTTGGTTTAACTCCAAAGGTCTGCTAATCTGTTTTATTTAAGTGCTACTTACCTCGGTTATTAGAACAACCTGAGGGAATAAATAAATATTCCTGTTTTTAATATACAAAGTTTTATATTTTAAATTATTTTCGCTTCAATCTACAAGAAACATATAACAATTTTAACTGACCATCATCATCACTTTCAAAGGAAGATCAAATGTTAGATCCCTATTTTATTTAATCCTGGGAAGATTAAACGTTGGATATTATTTTTGTTTCTAATATGAAACAACAAAGTTTAGTTAAATTAAATAAATATTGAGTTCGATGATAAGAGATTATGCAAGAATATCAACTTTGAACCAAAAATATTTTTATACTCTTGCAATTCATCTTGTAGAGAATTTTTTCCTAGCTCCTTTAAGTTTAATTATTTTATGACAAATTTTCAATATTATCAATGTTTGATATTCATAATGTTTTATTGATCTGATTGCGTGGCATTAGCTTATGAATGACCGCCTTTTAGGTTTTTCGTGATCACTAGTATTTCATTTATTAACGGTTTTGATAGTGTCTCTGAGTATTGATTCTCACTAAATGGACTATTGATAATATCCCGTACCATTTGTTAAGATATTGTAACGTCCGAATTTAATTAATTGGTTAATTAGATTATTTAAGGATTTAATTATTGGATTTACTAAAGTCGAAATCAATCGGATTTGTTGGTATTATTTTGGAATGTATTTACTATTGTGTTGAATCATATTTTATTCGGTTATTTTGGAGAATTAATTAAGTTGATAAGTTGAAGAAATAATATTAGAAATATTATTATTAATAATGAAGTATTTTATTAATCTAATGGTTTAATTGTATTTTGCAAAGTAATAAGGAGGTGTTATTTGTTAGCCCATTATGATAAGTAGTAAGATTATTATTATTATTATTATTATTATTATTATTATTATTGTTATTATTATTATTATTATTATTATTATTATTATTATTACTACTATTACTAGTGGAGTTATAAAAGAAAGAGAAGATAAGGAAAGACAAAGAGGAGAAGAGAAAGAGGCTAGGTTTTGAGAAGAGGCAAGAGCAAGGAAAAGAGCTAGACAAGGTTTAGAGCTTCCATCAAAGAGGTAAGTGTGGAGTTCTAACTCTATAATGGATGCATGATGATGATATGGGATGGGGTTTATAGTTTTCCATTGCTTTGGTGTTTTGTTGTTGTTGTTGAATTCCAAATTAGCTTGAAAATCCATGAAACTTGTGGAATGATTTGGTAAATGTTGTTGTTATGTGAGTACCCATGTTGCTAGTAGCTTAGAATGGTTTGTTTTGGTTTGTAGTTATGTTTAAAAATCTATACCCAAAAATTTTCCCTCCTACTTCTCAAGACAATTCACATTCCATACTTGAGGATTTTCACAAGGGTCGACTGTACAAACCCTATTCTAAGAAATCAATCCAAGCTAGGTTTTGATTCTCTCAAGTCGAATGAATTCCAAGGCTCCAAGTGGTCATCATACCTCATCATATGCTTCAATCACTTATGTCAAGTTTCAAGCCTTACAAGTCAAATTTGCTCATCCAATTGTTCGTATGGTTGAAAATAGGTCAGATATACAAAAGTCAACTGCCTTCAACATACATACAACTTCATAATTTTTGGTCAACATCAATATTTTGAAGTAATCATTCATCATTTGATCAATGGATGACCATGATTCCTCAAGGAAAGTCAAGATTTGATCAAAAGTCAAAGTTTCTAAATTAGGGTTTTAGGACAAAAGTCAATGTAACTTTGACTGCATAACTTTCACATACTTTATCAAAAATTTCCACCAAATTTTTTGAAGAGAATTCAATTCTCAACTTCATGGCTCACAAGTTTTGGCCAAAATGCATCATTCGAGAGTTATGGATCAAAACATTACAGTGTCCTTTTAAAAGTCAACAAAAGTCATCTTTTGCAAAGAAATGTTCATGAACATGGAAACTTCAATGAAGATGAAACCAAAAGAGTGTTTAAAGGACATTTTGAGTTCTAAAAAGTCCAAGAACTAAAAAATGTTGAATATTGAGCAAGATACAAGTGCAAGTTGAGCATTTTGAGGAGGTATGAGAAATACTTAGAAAATCAAGTTTTTTTTTCTAAATGGGCCTAAGATTTCTTGATTCAAACTTGTTTCTAATGTTAGTTGAACCTCCAAGCCCAATGCTTTCTTACTTTTATTTTATTTATTTGAATTTTATTCATTAAAATTCAAACTAATTAAAATAAAAAAGGATCAAAACATTAAGCAAGGATTATTTTTCAACACTCGAGGTCAAGCAAGCCATGTTTCGATAATGTCGAAATTATTGAGATTGGCAAGAGACTTGATGGAAATTTGTTCAAAAGGCAAGATTTGATGAAGATTCCAAATGAAATATTTACATTCAAGGCAATATATTTTCCAAATATGCTTGATCTAATGCACTCCTATAAATACATAACAAGATCGTAATTACAAGGAGAGGATTGGTCGACTAGAAAACCCCACAAACTTTTCTAACTTTTCAAGTTTTAGGAAAACAAGAACCACATTCTTCAGCTGTCCCTAAGGTATTTCAAGCATTCCACATCATTTTCATGAGGTTTCCGTGAGGCAATCCCCAAGCTCACCTAAGCTGACTATTCCTTAACGTGCCAACCAAGTTTGAACCCGCTATGGTAAACCATTAGATTATACTGCTTCCGCCCATCGTATCCTTATTCTGTGCCGACGACCAAACCAATGCCACCATCAACTCACAACCTCATTTAGGGGGTAGGGTCCAATTGCTTTCATTTATTTTGATTATTTCTGCAGGTCTGATCTTTGAAGCAACCGGAGAAGATGACCAGAGCTTCCTCCCGCCTCCCGATCGCAGTTAACTGCCAGCAAACGTGGTGTGTTTTATTGGCGAGTTGAACATTCTAGGCCACGCATCGCATGTAACTTATACCGTTTCCAAAAGTTCGAAGAAGCACCAACTGTAACCGTAAGTTCGGAAAAATAGATGATCCGTGTTATAAGAAAACCGACCCTACGTAAGTTTTTGGAAACAATGGACTCACTTATATATTTATGCATATGTTGTAATTCATGGATGTATCACCTAATTCGTTCAACATATGCGACACTAAGTCATTCTCTTCAAGGGCACCGGTTCGAACCCCGCTTTTGCCAAATTTTCTAACATTTTTGATTTTATATGTAGCACATCCAATTTAGAAGTTCGAAAGAGTAATATATGTGTTTTCCAGATGTTCGGAAAGAGCATCACTGATTTTCCAAAAGTTCGGAAAGAGATCATACATGTGTTTTCCGTGTTCGAAAGAGCCTATACAGTTTTCCGGTTATAAGAGCAATTATACAGTTTTCCAAGTTCGAAAGATATCATACAAATTTTCCGCACTTGAAAGAGCATTATACGTGTTTTCCGTAAGTTCGGTTATAATTATACTGTGTTTTCCGTAAGTTCGAAATAGAAATTATACAGATTATCCAAGTTCTAGAAAGAATAATAGCGCCGTCCCTAGAAGTTCGAAAGGAACGATGACCCAACTTCCAAAAGTTCGTGAAACAGAGAGCTGAAGTTCTAGGTCAAATGCATCAAGTTCGATAAAAGATAAAAAATTTCTTTTTAAAATTAAAATTAATTAATTAGAATTAGGTTTACTAAAATCAACCTTAAAAAACAAAAATAATTTTCTCTTTATAATTCTAGAAAAGATGTATAGGTCGCAAGGTTTTTTCCATGTAATAACGATTTACCGCCTTTACTGCACTTATATTATGTATTTGCCCCAAAGCCATGTAATAGTCTAGGTTTACTTTCCAAGACTTTTACTCGCACTCTATTATTCTGCATATATTTAATCGCTAATAATTAGGCGTGTATGGCAAGACTAAATCAAACAACATAAATCACTCTTAATCATAAGATAAATATCAATACAACACATCTTTTGCACTCACTCACACCTAGTGGTATCTCTCTTGTTGCCTTCAATACATGGTCATGTCCTCGAACGTAGGGATATCTTAGCTTTGACACAAATAATATCATCAAACCTTCAATCAAAGATCATAGTCCTCGATGACTCGATTGTTGCCTACGAATACATGATCCGTCCCTCGTTGTTGCCAAAGAAAAGTGATGATCGTCCTACAAAATGCTAAGGTATCCTTACATGTTGCCTTCTATGACCACAATGATGACCCTTTCATGCCCCTTTACATCCAACTGAGAGTTACCTACCAACTAATGGTATGGATATGCTACCCTAAAGGAAAGAAAAATAAATGGAAACGACATTCGAGTAGTTAATAAGACTCTTTTCGCTTTCAATTCAAAATATTTTTCACCTCACTATTTTCAAAACTTTTCCAACACTTTGTATACATTCCAAATGTGAATCATTATAGTTAAATACTTTTTCAAAATTTCCCAAACACTTCTGTACATTCCAAATGAGAATCATTACGAAGTTACAGAGAAATGCCTTCAAAACATCTTTTCAAACACACACAAAAACAAATTTAAGTGAGCTACAATTAAGAGCCTGAGTAACTACAATGGAAAGTGGTGCTAATACCTTCCCTTCATAATCTCAGACTCAAAATTAACGAAGGTATTTTCCTATTCTTTGACTTCCATTAGATAAAAGAAAATTCAGGCGACTTTGCTATCTGTGAAATTTATATAAAACGCAAAAAACAAGCCGCCTCCCACCGTGTTACAGAAAGAATAATCAAACATCCCAGGCTACTTAGGCCACTTTGCTTTCATTGTTTGACTTATCTACTTATTTTTAAGGGCTCTGGTATTATACTTGTGGGGAATCCTACACCCGATCCAAGCCTTTGTGAAATAATAAATCATCTGAATGATAGCGACATCAAATGAAAAATGGCACGTTAGTACTTGATGTCCCGATCTTCATGTTCTACTGAAAGTTATCATTGTAATATGGTGTCATAAGCACTAATCAACTCTAGAACCTAATCGACCCATCATGGCATTGTTGTAGTGAGATAACACTTATGCACCGAGGTCCGACACTGATGCTATGTTCATTAAGATTCGACTGGATATTTTGCCGACCACATGGTAGTCGATTGAAATAAATCACGAGAAAGATAAATGATATGAGATTCTAGAACCCTGCCATTTATTATAGCAGTGTCGAACCCACTTAAACTCCTGTAGGTAGACACCTATACCTCATAAGCCTTTAAACCTAAGGCTATGTGTGAATTTCAAAGCTTGAACTTTTTAAACATGACATCCTCATCATAATATCATAACATCATATCATTTCTAACTATTTTAGGACCGACCTAGATTTATCTTTGCTTATTTTAGAGTTATGGCTTCAGAAGACTATCCGAATCAACTTACGGGTATACCTTCTCAACTTAAAGAATTAGTTTTAGAAGTTCCCGATCATGCTTAGTTTATCAAAAGGCATGGTTATCTACTTGACTTATTATCTCCAATTTTGAAGAAGATATGATGCACGTCGATTCCAATTCTTCGATCCAAGCATCACTACTACATTCCTGATTATCAACAGCCTACATTGAAAGAGTTCTAAGTACGGGATAATAATATCCTGATCATATAATAACCATCAGTCATAAAATTCCAAAATACGAAGACATCGCATCAACAATACATCTAAGGTAATCGACATGGAAATTAGGAAACAAGAAGCTGAAATAAGGATTGGTTGTTGTTTGATAAAGAAAGCTCGAGAATTCCTAAAGGCTATGAGTTTCATGCATTAAGACATTTTAGCCTCTAATCTATGCTTGTGCTATTTTATCCCAATCTGCCTAGAGACGTGAAACATCAAGATATCCTCACCGTAATCCTGCTCCTACCTTAATCGGGATATTCTGCATTCTCCACACTCGACTACCAAGACAAGGAACTCTCATGTGTTGTATACCAAGATTTGTGGTTTATTTCGCGACATTCTCAATCAAGAGTGAAGCAAAGATTGAAGTGGTCTCAAAGGTCGATGAATCTCTCATTAAAATATCCATTGGTGTTTTTCTCAAAAGGACTTCACTTCATCGAGCGAGGGGAATTCAATGTACCACTCCTTGGCATAAGGAGGTATCACTACAACCCTTCTAGCTCTACGTTAGTTTGTTATGCTCAAGAGATGGTCCTCATGATATGCTTTCCAAGACATTGTGTTTGACTACGAAATGATCTCCAAAACCATCAAGATTTGTGCACATTGGGGCATGGTGAAAAGAATGACACCAAGACTTTGGTCACAAAATTCCATTAAATCTTTAAAAAATCTAATGATATCCGAATGAATAGAAGTCTTTAGAAAATCTAATGAAATTTGAAGTGAATATAAGTTCTCAAAATCAATACATTTTAAGAATATAAGTCTTCGTAAAATATTGTGAAAATTAAAGTGAAACTAAATCTTAAAATAATTTGATGAAATTTGAATGAATATAAACTTAAGAAAATCCAAAATTGAAGGAAATATAAATGTTAAAAAATCATGAAATTAGAAGGAAATATAAATTTTAAACAACTGATAATTTGAACTAAATATAAGTCTCGTAAAATATGGTGAAATTTGAAGTGAATATAAGTCTTAGAAAATTGGTGAAAATAAAGTGGACATAAATCTAAGATAATCTTATGAAATGAATTGAATATAAATCAAGAAAATCTGAATTTGAAGGAAATATAAAGCTTTAAAATATGAAGAAATTTTAATGAATAAGTCTTTAGTATATTGAAAATTGAAGTGATATAAGTCTTGAAAATCATGAAATTGAAGTGAGTATAAGTTCGTAAAACTGATAAAATTTAAGTGAATATAAGTCTTCAAATCTAGAAAATTAAATGAACCTAAATCTTAAGATAATCAATGAAATTCAGTGAATATAAATCTTAAGAAAATTTGATGAAATTTGAAGGAAATATAAATTTTTAAAAATCACGAAATTTGAAGTGAATATAAGTCTCTAAAACCGTGAAATTTGAAGTGAATATAAGTCCGTAAAATCAAATTGAAGTGAACATAAATCTTAAGAGTATCCTGATGAGAATTAAGTGAATATAAATCTCTAGAAATGTGATGAAATTTGAAGTGAGAGAAGTCTTCAAAATCATGAAATTTGAAGTGAATATAAGTTTTCATAAAATTTGATGAAATTGAAGTGAATATATGTCTTCAAAACTGATGGAATTTTAAGTGAATATAAGTATTCGTAAAATCTAGTGAAATTAAAGTGAACCTAAATCTTAAGATATCTCGGAAATTTGAAGTCAATATAAATCTTAATAAAATCGATGAAATTTGAAGGAATAAATTCTCATAAAAATATGATGAAATTTATGTGAATATAAGTCTATAAAATCTCGTAAAATTTTAAGGAATATAAGTCTTCAAAAATCTAGTGAAATTTGAAGTGAATATATATCTTAGAAAACTGTGGATAATTTAAGAGAATATAAGTCTCGTAAAATCTAATGACATTTTAAGTGAATATAAGTCTTCGTAAAATCTTGTGAAAATTAAAGTAAACATAAATCTTAAGATATCTGATGAAATTTGAAGTGAATATAAATCATAAGAAAATCTTATAAAAATTGAAGGAAATATAAATCTTAAAAATATGATGAAATTTATAGTGAATATACGCTCTCATAAACTGCAAAATTTTAGTGAATATAAGTCTTCGTAAAAACTGGGAAAATTGAAGTGAAAATAAATCTTAAGATAATCATGAAATTGAAGTGAATATAAATCATTAGAAAATCCGATGAAATTTGAAGGAAATATAAATCTTTAAAAATCTAATGATATTTGAAGTGAATAGAAGTCATTACAAAATCTAATGAAATTTGAATATAAGTCTTCAAAAAATCATGACATTTTAAGTGAATATAAGTCTTCTTCCGAAATCTTTGAAATTAAAGTGAACCTAAATCTTAAGATAACTGATGAAATTTGAAGTGAATATAAGTGTTTAGAAAATCGTGAAATTTGAAGTGAATATAAGTCTCTCAAAATGTAATGAAATTTGAAGAATATAAGTCTTTAGAAAATATGGTGATTTTTGAATTAATATAAGTCTTTAGAAAAACTCGTGAAAATGAAGGAACATAAATCTAAGATAATCCGATGAAATTTGAAGTGAATATAAATCTTAAGAAAACTGATGAAATTTGAAGGAAATATAATTTTTTTAAAAATATGATGAAATTTGAAATGAATATTAGTCTCGTAAAATTATGAAATTTGAAGTGAATATAAGTGTTCTAAAATTTGATGAAATTTGAAAGGAATATAAGTCTTTAAAACGATGAAATTTAAGTGAATATAAGTCTTCTAAAATCTAGTGAAAATTAAAGTGAATATAAATTAATATATTCGATGAAATTTGAGGATAAAATCATAAGAAAATTTGATGAAATTTGAAGGAAATATAAATTTTAAAATATGAGAAATTTTAGTGAATATAAGTCTTCGTAAAATCTAGAGAAATTGAATATGTTCTAAAATGAAAATTGAAGTGAACATAAATCTTAAGATAATCCATGAATTTTGAAGTGAATATAAACTTAAGAAAACGATTAAATTTGAAGGAAATATTAATGTTAAAAAATATGATGAAATTTGAAGTGAAGAGTAGTCTTCAAAACTGATGAAATTTGAAGTGAATATAAGGTTTAGAAAACTGATAAAATTTTATGAATATATGTTCGTAAAATCTTATGAAATTTAAGTGAATATAAGTCTTCAAAAATCTAGTGAAAATTAAAGTGAACCTAAACCTTAAGATAATTATCGATGAAATTAGAAGTGGATATAAATCTAAAGAAACCTATGAAAATTGAAGGAAATTAAAATCTTAAAAAATATGATGAAGTTTAAAGTGAACCAAAATCTTAAGAAAATCTGATGAAATTTGAAGAAATATAAATTCTTAAAAACTGATGAATTTGAACTGAATATAACCTTTTAAAACTGTAAAATTTGAAGTGGATATATATCTAGAGAACATTTGTGAAAATTTAAGTGAATATAAATCTTAAGATAATCCGATGAAATTTGAAGTGAATATAATCATAAGAAAATTCAATGAAATTTAAAGGAAATATAAGTGTTAAAAAATCTAATGAAACTTGAAGTGAATATATGTCTCCGTAAAATCATGAAATTTGAAGTGAATATAAGTTCGTAAAATCTTATGAAATTTAAATGAATATAAGTCTTTAAAATCTTAGAAATTTGAAGTGAATATAAGTCTCGTAAAATTTGGTGAAAATTAGTGAACATAAATCTTAAGATAATCCATGAAATTTGAAGTGAATATAAAAGTTAAGAAAACCGATGAAATTTGACTGAAATATAAACGTTAAAAATCAAGAAATTTGAATTGAAGATAAGTATTTAGAAAATCGATGAAATTTAAAGTGAGAATACTTCAAAAATCAATGAAATTTGAAGTGAATATAAGTCTTCGTAAAATCTTGTGAAATTTTAGTGAATATAAGTCTCACAAAATCTAGTGAAAATTAAAGAGCTAAATCTTAAGATAATTAGATGAAATTTGAAGTGAATATAAATCTCAAGAAAATTTTAGTGCGAATGAAATTTAAAGTGAATATATGTTCGTAAAATTTGAGAAATTTTAAGTGAATATAAGTCTTCAAAAACTGTGAAAATTAAAGTGAACCTAAATCTTAAGATGATTTGATGAAATTTGAAGTGAATATAAAACTTTAGAAAATCGATGAAATTTGAAGGAAATATAAATGTTAAAAAATCAATGAAATTTGAAGTGAAGATAAGTCTTTGAAAATCCATGAAATTTGAAGTGAATATAAGTTCGAAAATATGATCAAATTTTAATGAATATATGTCTTCGTAAAATCTTATGAAATTTTAAGTGAATATAAGTTTTAAAATCAAGAGGAAATTAAAGTGAACCTAAATCTTTAGATAATCGATGAAATTTTAAGTGAATATAAATCATAAGAAAATCTTATTAAAATTGAAGGAAATATAAACGCTAAAAATATGATGAAATTTAAACCTGAATCTAAGTCTTAAAATATGGTGAAATTTGAAGTGAATATAAGTCTTCGTAAAATCTTGTGAAAATTGAAGTGAATATAAGTCTTTAGAAAATCATGAAAATTGAAGTGAGCATAAATCTTAAGATAAACTAGTGAAATTTAAAGTGAATATCACTTTTGAGAAAACTTGATAAAATGTAAAGAAATATAAATGTTAAAAAATATGATGAAATTTGAAGTGAATAAGTCTTCGTAAAACTGAAAATTTGAAGTGTTTATAAGTGTTTAGAAATTCGATGAAATTTGAAGTGAATATAAGTCTTCCAAAATCATGAAATTTGAAGTGAATATAAGTCTCGTAAAATCTAGTGAAAATTAAAGTGAACCTAAATCTTAAGATAATTTGATAAAATTTGAAGTGAATAAAATCATAAGAAAATTTGATGAAATTTGAAGAAATATTTTTTTAAATCGATATATGAAATTTGAAGTGAATATAAGTCTTTAGAAAATCTAGTGAAATTTGAAGTGAATATAAGTGTTCGTAAAATTTGGTGAAATTGAAAATATAAATCTCGTATAATCTGAGAAATTTGGAGTGAATATAAATCATAAGAAAACCGATGAAATTAGAAGGAAATATAAGTGTAAAAAAATCATGAAATTTGAAGTGAATGTAAGTTTCGTAAAAATCATGAAATTTGAAATGAATATAAGTCTTCGTAAAATCTTATGAAATTTTGAATATAAGTCTTCGTAAAAACTCGAAAAATTTGAAGTGAATCTAAGTCTCGTAAAACTGAAAGTTGAAGTGAATATAAATCATAAGATAATCATGAAATTTGAGGTAAATATAAACTTAAGAAAGTCCGATGAAAATTTAAGGAAATATAAATCTTAATAAAATGTGATGAAATTTAAAGTGAATATAAGTCTCGAAAGTCTAGTGAAATTAAAGTGAACCTAAATCTAAGATAATCTAATGAAATTTGAAGTGAATATAAATCTTCGTAAAATCTTATGAAATTTGAAGTGAATATAAGTCTTTAGAAAATCAGAAATTTGAAGTGAATATAAGTCTTCGTAAAATCTTGTGAAATTAAGTGAACATAAATCTTAAGATAATCGTGAGGAAATTTGAAGTGAATATAAAACTTAAGAAAACTGATGAAATTTGAAGGAAATATAAATTTTAAAAAATCTTCCAAATTTGAAGTGAAGAGAAGTCTTTAGAAAATCTTATGAAATTTGAAGTGAATATAAGTCTTCGTAAAACTGATCAAATTTTAAGTGAATATATATCTTCAAACTTTATGAAATATTAAGGAATATAAGTCTTAAAATCTAGGAAATTAAAGTGAACCTAAATCTTAAGTTAATCAATGAAATTTAAGTGAATAAATCTTAAGAAAACTGATGAAATTTGAAGGAAATATAAATTTTAAAAACTGATGAATTTGAAATTTATGTCTTTAGAAAGTCCTGAAAATTGATTTGAATATATGTCTTCGTAAAATCAAAAATGAAGTGAATATAAATCTTAAGATAATCCGATGAAATTTGAAGTGAATATAAATCATAAGAAAATCCAATAAAATTTGAAGGAAATATAAATGTTAAAAAATATGATGAATTGAAGTGAAGAGAAGTCTTCTAAAATCCATGAAATTTTAAGTGAATATAAATCTTAAGAAAATCATGAAAATTTAAGGAAATATAAATCTTAAAAAATGAAGAAATTTGAAGTGAATATAAGTCTCTAAAATCTAGTAAAATTAAAGTGAACCTAAATCTTAAGATAATCCATGAAATTTGAAGTGAATATAAATCTTAAGAAAATTTGATGAAATTTGAAGGAAATATAATTTTAAAAAATATGAGGAAATTTGAAGAGAATATAAGTTTAGAAAAACTGGAGAAATTTTGAATATAAGTCTTCGTAAAAATCAAGTTAAAATTAAAGTGAACAAAAATCTTAAGATAATCTGATGAAATTTGAAGTGAATATAAAACTTAAGAAAATCAATGAAATTTGAAAGAAATATAAATGTTAAAAATCTGATGAAATTCAAAGAAAGAAGTCTTCGTAAAATGATGAAATTTGAAGTGAATATAAGTCTCTAAAATCTTATGAAATTTGAAGTGAATATAAATCTTCGTAAAATCTAGCGAAATTTCAAGTGAATATAAGTCTTCGTAAAACCGTGAAGATTGAAGTGAATATAAATCTTAAGATAACTTGATGAAAGTTGAAATAAATATAAAACTTAAGAAAATCCGATGAAATTTGACTGAAATATAAATGTTAAAAAAATTGATGAAATTTGAATTGAAAAGAAGTATTTACAAAATCTGATGAAATTTGAAGTGAATATAAGTCTTCAGAAAATCTTGTGAAATTTAAGTGAATATAAGTCTTCACAAAATCTAGTGAAAATTAACGGGAGCCTAAATTTTAATATAATTACATGAAATTTGAAGTGAATATAAATCTTAAGAAAATATTATGAAAATTGAAGGAAATATAAATGTTTAGAAAATTTGATGAAATTTGAAGTGAAGAGAAGTCTTAAGAAAATCTTGTGAAATTTGAAGTGAATATAAGTCTTCGTAAAATTTCGAGAAATTTGAAGTTAATTAAGTCTTCGTAAAATCTGTGAAAATTGAAGTGAACATAAATCCTACGATAATCGAGGAAATTTGAAGTGAATATAAACTTAAGAAAATCATGAAATTTGAAGGAAATATAAATTTTAAAAAATCTTATGAAATTTAAAGAAGAGAAGTCTTAGAAAATATGATGAACTTTGAAGTGAATATAAGTCTCTAAAATATGATCAAATTTTAAGTGAATATATGTCTCATAAAGTCTTATGAAATATTAAGTGAATATAAGTCTCGTAAAATCTATTGAAATTAAAGTGAACCTAAATCCTAAGATAATCGATAAAATTTAAGTGAATATAAATCTTAAGAAAATCGATGAAATTTGAAGGAAATATAAATTTTTAAAACTGATAAAATTTGAACTGAATATAAGTCTTTAGAAAGTCTGGTGAAATTTGATGTGGATATAAGTCTTCTGATAATCTGGTGAAAATTGAAGTGAACATAAATCTTAAGATAATCCGATGAAATTTGAAGTGAATATAAATCATAAGAAAATCCAATAAAATTTGAAGGAAATATATATGTTAAAAAAAATCTGATGAATTTGAAGTGAATATAAGTCTCGTAAAATCTTATGAAATTGAAGTGAATAAAGTCTTCAGAAATCTCGAGAAATTTGAAGTGAATATAAGTCTTCAGAAAATCTAGTGAAAATTGAAGTTAAAATAAATCTTAAGATAATCTTATGAAATTTGAAGTAAATATAAAACTTAAGAAAATCCGATAAAATTAAGTAAATATAAATGTTAAAAATCATGAAATTTGAATCAAGAGAAAATGATGAAATTTTACAAAGAATATAAGTCTTCGTAAAATCTAGTGAGAATTAAAGTGAATATAAGTCTTAAGATAACATGAAATTTGAAGTGAATATAAGTCTTCACAAAATCTTGTGAAAATTGAAGTGAATATAAGTCTTCGTAAAATTTGTGAAATTAAGTGAATATAAATCTTAAGATAATCAATAAATTTAAAGATATAACTTTTCAGAAACTTGATGAAATTGAAGGAATATAAATGTTTAGAAAACCATGAAAGTTGAAGTGAATATAAGTGTTTAGAAAATCATGAAATTTGAAGTGAATATAAGTCTTCGTAAAATTTAGTGAAATTAAAGTGAACATAAATCTTATGATAATGATGAAATTTGAAGTGAATATAAATCTTAAGAAAATCTGATGAAATTTGAAGGAAATATAAATTTTAAAAATCAAGTGAATATAAGTCTTCGTAATATCCGTGAAAATTGAAGTGAATATAAATCTTAATATAATCCGATGAAATTTGAAGTGAATATAAATCATAAGAAAATCTATTGAAATTTGAAGGAAATATAAATGTTAAAAAATATGTGAAATTTGAGTGAAGATAAGTTTCAAAATCGATGAAATTTGAATGAATATAAGTCTTCAAAAATCTTATGAAATTTGAAGTGAATATAAGTCTTAAAATCTCGAGAAATTTGAAGTTTGTATAAGTCTTCGTAAAACTGTGAAAATTGAAGTGAATATAAATCTTAAGATAACTGGGAAATTTGAAGTGTATATAAAACTTAAGAAACTGATGAAATTTGAAGGAAATATAAATGTTAAAAAATCAATGAAATTTGAAATGAAGAGAAGTTTAGAAAATATGATTAAATTTGAAGTGAATATAAGTCGAAAAATCATCAATTTTTAAGTGAATATATGTCTTCAGAAAATGCGATGAAATTTAAAGTGAATATAAGTCTTTAGAAAATCTATTGAAAATAAAAGTGAACCTAAATCTTAAGATAATAAGATGAAATTTGAAGTGAATATAAATCTTAAAAAATCTTATGATAATTGAAGGTAATGTAAATCTTAAAAAATTATGATGAAAACTTTTAAGAAAACTTGATGAAATTTGAAGGAAATATAAATCTTAAAAACATCTGATGAAATTTGAAGTGAATAGAAGTCTTCGTAAAACTGAAATTTGAAGTGAATATAAGTGTTTAGAAAATCTGATGAAATTTGAAGTGAATATAAGTCTTCAGAAAATCTAGTGAAAATTAAAGTGAACCTAAATCTTAAGATAATCCGATGAAATTTGAAGTGAATATAAATCATAATAAAATCCAATAAAATTTGAAGGAAATATAAATGTTAAAAAAAAAGTGATGAATTTGAAGTGAATATAAGTCTTCAGAAAATCCTATGAAATTTGAAGTGAATATAAGTCTTCAAAACTTAGAAATTTGAAGTGAATATAAGTCTTCAAAATCCGGAAAATTGAAATTAAAATAATCTTAAGATAATCTAAGAAATTTGAAGTAAATAAAGTTAAGAAAATCCAATGAAATTTTAAAGATGAATGTTAAAAAATCTAATGAAATTTGAATTGAAGAGAAGTATTTAGAAAACTGATGAAATTTATGAATATAAACTCTAGAAAATCTAAGAAAATTAAAGTGAGCCTAAATTCAAAAATCTTATGAAATTGAAGGAAATGTAAATCTTAAAAAATGTGATGAAATTGAAGTGAATATAAGTCTTTAGAAAATCTAGAGAATTAAAGGGAACCTAAATCTTAAGATAACTGATGAAATTTGAAGTGAATATAAATCTTAAGAAAATTTGATGAAATTTGAAGGAAATATAAATTTTAAAAATATGAGGAATTTGAAGTGTATATAAGTCGTAAAACTGAGAAATGTTATGAATATAAGTCTTCGTAAAATTTGAGAAAATTGAAGTGAACATAAATCAAGATAATCATGAAATTTTATGAAAGAAGTCTTTAAAATCATGAAATTTGAAGTGAATATAAGTCTTCCAAAATATATCAAATTTTAGTGAATATATGTCTTAGAAAATCTTATTAAATTTTAAGTGAAAGTAAGTCTTCAAAAATCTAGTGGAAATTAAAGTGAACCTAAATCTTAAGATAATCAGATGAAGTTTTATGTGAACATAAATCTTAAGAAAATCTTATGAAAATGGAAGGAAATATAAATCTTAAAAAAAAGATGAAATTTAAATTGAATATAAGTCTTCAGAAAATCTGGTGAAATTTGAAGTGAATATAAGTCTTCAATATCTTGAAAATTGAAGTGAATATAAGTCTTCAGAAAATTTGGTGAAAATTGAAGTGAACATAAATCTTAAGATAATCTGATGAAATTTAAAGTGAGTATAACCTTTCAGAAAACTTGATGAAAATTGAAGGAAATATAAATGTTTAGAAAATCTGATGAAGTTTGAAGTGAATATAAGTGTTTAGAAAATCTGATGAAATTTGAAGTGAATATAAGTCTTTAAAATCTAGTGAAAATTAAAGTGAATATAAATCTTATGATAACTCTGAAATTTGAAGTGAATATAAATCTTAAGAAAACTGATGAAATTTGAAGGAATATAAATTTTAAAAATCTATGAATTTCAGTGAATATAAGTCTTTAGAAAATCCGTGAAATTTGAAGTGAATATAAGTCTTCGTAAAATCCGTGAAAATTGAAGTGAATATAAATCTTAATATAATCCGGATGAAATTTGAAGTGAATATAAATCATAAGAAAACTGATGAAATTTGAAGGAAATATAAATCTTAAAAAATATGATGAAATTTGAAGTGAATATAAGTCTCAAAACTCATGAAATTTGAAGTGAAACTAAGTCTTCAAAAATCTTATGAAATATGAAGTGAATATAAGTCTTCGTAAAATCTGAGAAATTGAAGTTTGTATAAGTCTTCAAAAATCGTGAAAATTGAAGTAACATAAATCTTAAGATAACTGAGAAATTTGAGTGAATATAAAACTTAAGAAAATCCATAAATTTGAAGGAAAATAAATGTTAAAAAATCATGAAATTTGAAATGAAGAAGTCTTAGAAAATATGATGAAATTTGAAGTGAATATAAGTCTCAAAAAACTGAAATTTAAGTGAATATATGTCTCGTAAAATCTTATGAAATTTTAAGTGAATATAAGTCTCGTAAAATCTATTGAAAATTAAAGTGAACCAAATCTTAAGATAATCGATGAAATTTGAAGTGAATATAAATCTTAAAAATCTTATGAAAATTGAAAGTAATATAAACTTGAAAAATATGATGAAATTTGAAGTGAATATAAGTCTTCATAAAACGTGATATTTGAAGTGAATATAAGTCTTCACAAAATCTTGAAAATTGAAATGAATATAAGTCTTCAGAAAATCATGAAAATGAAGTGAATATAAATCTTAAGATAATATGAAGAAATTGAATGAATATAACTTTAAGAAAACTTGATGAAATTTGAAGAAATATAAATCTTAAAAATGATGAAATTGAAGTGAATTAAGTCTTTAAAAATCGATGAAATTGAAGTGAATATATGTTTAGAAATTCGATAAAATTTGAAGTTAATATAAGTCTCGTAAAATCTAGTGAAAATTAAAGTGAACCTAAATCTTAAGATAACTGATGAAATTGAAGTGAATATAAATCTTAAGAAAATTGATGAAGTTTAAAGGAAATATAAATTATTAAAAATCCATGAATTTTGAACTAATATAAGTCTTTAGAAAACTGTTAAATTCAAGTGAATATAAGTCTTCGATCAACTGTGAAATTGAAGTGAAATAAATCTTAAGATAATCCGATGAAATTTGAAGTGAATATAAATCATAAGAAAATTCATGAAATTTGAAGGAAATATAATGTTAATAAAATCTATGAGATTTGAAGTGAATAGAAGTATTCGTAAAATGTGATGAAATTTGATGAATATAAGGCTCGATAATCTTATGAAATTTGAAGTGAATATAAGTCTCGTAAAATTTCTAGAAATTTGAAGTGATATAAGTCTTTAGAAAATCCGTGAAAATTAAATTGAATATAAATCTTAAGATAATGAGGAAATTGAAGTGAATATAAACTTAAGAAAATCCAATGAAATTTAAAGGAAATTTAAATGTTAAAATTCAATGAAATTTGAAGTGAAGAGAATCTTTAGAAAATCGATGAAATTTGAAGTGAATATAAGTCTTCGAAAATCTAGTGAAATTAAAGTGAACCTAATCTAAGATAACTGATGAAATGAAGTGAATATAAATCATAAGAATATCTGATGAAATTTGAAGGAAATATAAATTTTAAACATCCGATGAAATTTGAAGTAAATATAAGTCTTAAAAAATCGGTGAAATTTTAAGTGAATATATGTCTTCCCAAAACTAGTGAATTTGAAGTGTATAAGTCTTCGTAAAACTGTGAAAATTTAAGTGAACATAAATGTTAAGATAATCAATGAAATTTGAAGTGAATATAACTTTTAAGAAAACTTGATGAAATTTGAAGGAATATAAATCTTTATAAAATTTGATGAAATTTAAGTGAATATAAGTCTTCAAAATATTCGATGAAATTTGAAGTTAATATAAGTGTTTAGGATATTCATGAAATTTGAAGTGAATATAAGTCTTTAAAATCTATGAAAATTAAAGTCAATATAAATCTTAAGAAAATCAATGAAATTTAAAGTAAAGATAAGTCTTCAAAATCGGTGAAAATTGAAGTGAATATAAATATCATGATAATCTAATGAAATTTGAAGTGAATATAAGTCTTAAAATTATGATGAAATTTGAAGAAAATATAAATTTTTAAAAATCATGAAATTGAAGTGAATATAAGTCTTAGAAAATTTGTGAAATTTGAAGTGAATATAAGTCTTTAAAATCTGTGAGAATTGAAGTGAATATAAGTTCAAAATCTTATTTAATTAGAAGTGAATATAAGTCTTCGTAAAATCAGAAATTTAAGTGAATATAAGTCTTCGTAAAATCTAGGAAATTGAAGTGAATATAAATCTTAAGAAAACTGAGGAAATTTGAAGTGAATATAGAACTTAAGAAAATATGATAAAATTTGAAGTGAAGAGAAGTCTACGTAAAATCGATCAAATTGAAGTGAATATAAGTCTCGTAAAACTGATCAAATGGTGAATATAAGTCTTCAAGAATCTTATGAAATTAAGTGAATTTAACTCTTCCAAAATCTAGTGAAAATTAAAGTGAACCTAAATCTTAAGATAAGCAGATGAAATTTAAAGTGAATATAAAGCTTAAGAAAATCTTATTAAAATTGAAGGAAATATAATTTAAAATATATGATGAAAATTAAAGTGAATATAAGTGTTCGTAAAACTGTGAAATTGAAGTGAATATAAGTCTTCACAAAATCTTGTTAAAATTGAAGTGAATATAAGTCTCATAAAATCATGAAAATTGAAGTGGACATAAATCTTAAGATACCGTGAATTTTAAAGTGAATATTACTTTTAAGAAAACTTGATGAAATTTGAAAGAAATATAAATCTTTAAAAAATCATGAAATTGAAGTGAATAGAAATCTTTAGAAAATATGATTAAATTTGAAATGAATATAAGTGTTTAGAAAATCGATGAAATTTGAAGTGAATATAACTCTTCGAAAATTTTATGAAATTTTAAGTGAATATAAGTCTTAAGAAAATCTAGTGAAAATTAAAGTGAACCTAAATCTTAAGATAATCGATGAAATTTGAAGTAAATATATATCTTAAGAAAACCATGAAATTTGAAGGAAATATAAATTATTAAAAATCAATGAAATTTGAAGTGAATATAAGTCTTAGAAAACCGTGAAATTTGAAGAGAATATAAGTCTTCGATCATCTCGTTAAAATGAAGTGAATATAAATCTAAGATAATCCGATGAAAGTTGAAGTGAATATAAATCATAAGAAATCCGATGAAATTTGAAAGAAATTCTTCAAAAAATTTGATGAAATTTGAAGTGAAGATAAGTCTTCGTAAAATCATGAAATTTGAAGTGAATATAGTCTTAGAAAATCTTATGAAATTTGAAGTGAATATAAGTCTAAATAAAATTCTAGAAATTTGAAGTGAATATAGTCTTCGTGAAATCTGTGAAAATTGAAGTGAACATAAAGCTTAAGATAACCTGATGAAATTTGAAGTGAATATAAATCTTAAGAAAATCTGATGAAATTTGAAAGAAATATAAATTTTTAAAAAATCTGATGAAATTTGAAGTGATTATAAGTCTTTGAAAATCAAGAAATTTGAAGTGAATATAAGTCTTCCTAAAGTCTTGTGAAAATTGAAGAAATATAAGTCCTCGTAAAACTGTGAAAATTGAAGTGAATATAAAGCTTAAGATAATCTGATGAAATTTAAAGTGAATATAACTTTTAAGAAAATTTGAAGTAAATAGAAGTCTTCAGAAAATCTAATGAAATTTGAAGTTAATATAAGTGTTTTGAAAATCTGATGAAATTTGAAGTGAATATAAGTCTTCAGAAAATCTAGTGAAAATTAAAGTGAACCTAAATCTTAAGATAATCTGATGAAATTTGAAGTGAATATAAATCTTAAGAAAATCATATGAAATTTGAAGGAAATATAAATCTTAAAAAATATGATGAAATTTGAAGTGAATATAAGTCTTCTAAAAATCTGGTGAAAATTGAAGTGAATATAAGTCTTCAAAAACTGTGAAAATTAAAGTGAACCTAAATCTTAGAAATTTAATGAAATTTGAAGTGAATATAAATCTTAAGAAAATCATGAAATTTGAAGGAAATATAAATTATTAAAAATCATGAAATTTGAATGAATATAAGTCTTTAGAAAACTGTGAAATTTGCAGTGAATATAAGACTTCAGATCATCTGGTTAAAATTGAAGTGAACATAAATCTTAAGATAATCTGAAGAAATTTGAAGTGCATATAAATCATAAGAAAATCCGATGAAATTTGAAGGAAATATAATTGTTAAAAAAATCTGATGAAATTTGAAGTGAAGAGAAGTCTTCAAAAAATTGGATGAAATTTGAAGTGAATATAAGTCTTCAGAAAATATTATGAAATTTGAAGTGAATATAAGTCTTCAGAAAATCTCGAGAAATTTGAAGTGAATATAAGTCTTCAGATCATCTGGTGAAAATTGAAGTGAACATAAATCTTAACATAATCTGAGGAAATTTGAAGTGAATATAAACATAAGAAAATCATGAAATTGAAGGAAATATAAATGTTAAAAAAATATGATGAAATTTGAAGAAAGAAGTCTTAAAATCTGATGAAATAGAAGTGAATATAAGTCTTCGTAAAATATGATCAAATTTTAAGTGAATATATGTATTCGTAAAACTGATGAAATTTGAACCGAATATAAGTCTTAAAATATATGAAGTTTTAAAAATCATGAAATTTTAAAAATCCATGAAATTGAACCGAATATAAGTCTTTAGAAAACTGTGAAATTTGAAGTGATATAAGTCTTCGTGATCATCCGTGAAAATTAAATTGAACCTAAATCTTAAGATAATCGATGAAATTGAAGTGAATATAAATCTTAAAAAATATGAAGAAATTTAAAGTGAAATTGAAGTGAATATAAGTCTTCGTAAAACTGTGAATTGAAGTGAACATAAATCTTAAGATAATGAGGAAATTTAAAGTTAATATAACTTTTAAGAAATCTTGATGAAATTTGAAGGAATATACTCGAAAAAATCATGAAATTTGAAGTGAATAAGTCTTCATAAAACTGATGAAATTTGAAGTGAATATAAGTGTTTAGAAAACTGATGAAATTTGAAGTGAATATAATTTCGTAAAATCAGCTAAAATTAAAGTGAACCTAAATCTTAAGATAATCCGATGAAATTTGATGTGAATATAAATCTTAAGAAAAACTGATGAAATTTGAAGGAAATATAAATTTTTAAAATTCTGATGAAATTTGAACTGAATATAAGTCTTTAGAAAATCTGGTGAAATTTCAAGTGAATATAAGTCTTCAAAACATCTAGTGAAAATTGAGTTGAACATAAATCTTAAGATAATCCGATGAAATTTGAAGTAAATATAAATCATAAGAAAATCCGCTGAAATTTGAAGGAAATATAAATGTTAAAAATATCTTAAGAAATTTGAAGTGAAGAGAAGTCTTCAAAAAATATGATGAAATTTGAAGTGAATATAAGTCTTCAGAAAATCAGGTGAAAATTGAAGTGAACATAAATCTTAATATCATCCAATGAAATTAGCAGTGAATATAAATCATAAGAATATCCGATGAAATTTGAAGGAAATATAAATGTTAAAAAAACCTGATGAAATTTGAAGAGAAGAAAAGTCTTCAGAAAATCTGATGAAATTTGAAGTGAATATAAGTCTTCTAAAACTGATCAAATTTTATGAATATATGTCTTCTAAAATCTTATAAATTTAAACGAATATAAGTCTTCAAAATCTAGTGAAAATTAAAGTGAACCCGAATCTTAAGATAACCGATGAAATTGAAGTGAATATAAATCTTAAGAAAATCTTATGAAATTTGAAGTCAATATAAATCTTAAAAAAATATGATGAACTTTAAAGTTAATATAAGTCTTCAGAAAAGCTTGTGAAATTTGAAGTGAATATAAGTCTTCCCAAAATCTTGTGAAAATTGAAGTGAATATAAGTCTTCGTAAAACTGTGAAAATTGAAGTGAATATAAATCTTAAGATAATCATGAAATTTAAAGTGAATATAACTTTTAAGAAAACTTGATGAAATTTGAAAGAAATATAAATCTTAAAAAAATCTGATGAAATTCGAAGTGAATAGAAGTCTTCAGAAAATCTGATGAAATTTGAAATGAATATAACTGTGTATTAAATCTGATGAAAGTTAAAGTGAATATAAGTCTTTGGAAAACTAGCAAAAATTAAAGTGAACCTAAATCTTAAGATAATCTTATGAAATTTGAAGTGAATATAAATCTTAAGAAAGTCTAATGAAATTTGAAGGAAATATAAATTTTTAAAAATCTGATGAAATTTGAACTGAATATATGTCTTTAGAAAATCTGGTGAAATTTGAAGTGAATATAAGTCTTCGTAAAATCCGTGAAACTTGAAGTAATATAAATCTTAAGATGATCCGATGAAATTTGAAGTGAATATAAGTCTTCGTAAAATCTTGTGAAAATTGAAGTGAACATAAATCTTAAGTTAACTGAGAAATTTAAAGTGAATATAAAACTTAAGAAACCATGAAATTTGAAGGAAACATAAATGTTAAAAAATCTTATGAAATTTGAAATGATGAGAAGTATTCCAAAATTTGATGAAATTTGAAGTGAATATAAGTCTTCGTAAAATCCGTGAAATTTGAACTTAATATAAGTCTTCCCAAAATTTTGTGAAAATTGAAGTCAATATATGTCTCCGTAAAATCCGTGAAAATAGAAGTGAATTAAATCTTAAGATAACTGATGAAATTTGAAGTGAATATAAGTCTTCTAAAATCTAGCTTAAAATTAAAGTCATAAATCTTAAGATAATCAATGAAATTTGAAGTGAATATAAATCTTAAGAAAATCTGATGAAATTTGAAGAAAATATAAATTTTTAAAAATCTTTTGAAATTTGACCTGAATATTATTCTTCAGAAAATCTGGTGAAATTTGAAGTGAATATAACTCTTCGTAACAACCGTGAAAATTGAGGTGAACATAAATCTTAAGATAATCCGATGAAATTTGAAGTGAATATAAATCATAAGAAAATCCGATGAAAATTGAAGGAATTATAAATGTTAAAAAAACTGATTTGAAGTGAAGAGAAGTCTTCAGAAAATCTGATGAAATTTGAAGTGAATATAAGTCTTCAGAAAATCTCGAGAAATTTGAAGTGAATATAAGTCATCAGAAAATCTGGTGAAAATTGAAGTGAACATAAATCTTAAGATAATCTGATGAAATTTGAAGTGAATATAAATGTTAAAAAAATCTGATGAAATTTGAAGTGAAGAGAAGTCTACAGAAAATTTGATGAAATTTGAAGTGAATGTAAGTCTTCAGAAAATCTAGTGAAAATTAAAGTGAACCTAAATCTTAATATAATCTGATGAAATTTGAAGTGAATATAAGTCTTTAGAAAATCTGGTGAAATTTGTAGTGAATATAAGTCTTATGAAAATATGATGAAAATTGAAGTGAACATAAATCTTTATATAATCCGATGAAATTTGAAGTAAATATAAATCTTAAGGAAATCCGATGAAATTTGAAGGAAATATAAATGTTAAAAAATCTGATGGAATTTGTAGAGAAGAGAAGTCTTCAGAAAATCTGATGAAATTTGAAGTGAATATAAGTCTCGTAAAATCTTATGAAATTTTAAGTGAATATAAGTCTTAGAAAATCTCAGAAATTTGAAGTCAATATAAGTTTCGTAAAACTGTGAAAATTGAAGTGAACATAAATCTTAAGATATTCGAGAAATTTGACGGAATATAAAACTTAAGAAAATCCATGAAATTTGAAGGAAATATAAATGTTAAAAAATCATGAAATTTGAAGTGAAGAGAAGTTTTCAAGAAATCATGAAATTTGAAGTGAATATAAGTCTTCGTAAAACTGATGAAATTAGAAGTGAATATAAGTCTTCAAGAATCTTATGATATTTTAGTGAATATAAGTCTTAAAATCGTGAAAATTGAAGTGAATATAAATCTTAAGATAACTCGATGAAATTTTAAAGTGAACATAACTTTTAAGAAAACTTGATGAAATTTGAAAGAAATATTAATCTTAGAAAAATCGATGAAATATGTGTGAATAGAAGTCTTCATAAGATCCGATGAAATTTGATGAAATTTAAAGTGAATATAAGTCTTCGATAATCTAGCGTAAATTAAAGTGAACCTAAATCTTAAGATAATCTGATGAAATTTGAAGGAAATATTTTTTTAAAATCGATGAAATTTGAAGTGAATATAAGTCTTTAAAACTGTGAAATTTCAAGTTAATATAAGTCTTCGTAACATCCGTAAAATTGAGGTGAATATAAATCTTAAGATAATCCGATGAAATTTGAAGTGAATATAAATCAAAAGAAAACTCAAGAAATTTGAAAGAAATATAAATGTTAAAAAATCATGAAATTTGAAGTGAATAGAAGTCTTCAGAAAATCTGATGAAATTTGAAGTGAATATAAGTCTTCCGAAAATCTAGTGAAAATTAAAGTGAACCTAAATCTTAAGATAATCTGATGAAATTTGAAGTGAATATAAATATTAAGAAAATCTAATGAAATTTGAAGGAAATATAAATGTTAAAAAATTTGATGAAATTTGAACTGAATATATATCTTTAGAAAATCTGGTGCAATTTAAAATGAATATAAGTCTTTAGAAAATCTGGTGAAAATTGATGTGAACATAAATCTTAATATAATCCAATGAAATTTGAAGTGAATATAAATCATAAGGAAATCCTATGAAATTTGAAAGAAATATAAATGTTAAAGAATTCTGATGAAATTTGAAGTGAAGAGAAGTCTTCAGAAAATCTTATGAAATTTGAGGTGAATATAAGTCTTCATAAAATCTCGAGAAATTTGAAGTGAATATAAGTCTTCTAAAACTGTGAAAATTGAAGTGAACATAATCCTAGGATAATCTGATGATATTTAGTGAAGAGAAGTCTTCAAGAACTGATTAATTTGAAGTGAATATAAATCTTAAGATAATATGATGAAATTTAAAGTGAATATAACTTTAAGAAAACTTGATGAAATTTGAAGGAAATATAAATCTATAAAAATGATGAAATTTGAATTGATTAGAAGTCTTTGAAAACTGATGAAATTGAAGTGAATATAAGTGTTCGTAAAACTGATGAAATTTGAAGTGAATATAAGTCTATAGAAAATATGGTGAAATTTGAAGTAAATATAAGTCTTTAGAAAACTGTGAAAATGAAGTTAATATGTCTTCGTAAAACTGTGAAATTTTAAGTGAATATAAGTCTTCGTAAAATTTAGTGAAAATTAAAGTGAACCTAAATCCAAAGGTAATCGATAAATTTGTAGTGAATATAAATTTTAAGAAAATGATGAAATTTGAAGGAAATATAAATTTTTAAAAATGTGATGAAATTTGAAGTGAATACAAGTCTTCAAAACTCGAGAAATTCAAGTGAATATAAGTCTCTAAAATCGTGAAAATTGAAGTGAATATAAATCTTAAGATAATCATGAAATTTGAAGGAATATAAATCTTAGGATAATCCAATGAAATTTGAAAGAAATATAAATCTTTATAAAAAACTCGATGAAATTTGAAGAATATAATCTTCAAAAACTGAGAATTTTGAAATGAATATAAGTCTTCGTAAAATCGTGAAATTGAAGTGAACATAAATATTAAGATAATCATGAAATTTGAAGTAAATATAAATCTTAAGATAATCCGATGAAATTTATATGAAATATAAATCTTAAAAATTTAATGAAATTTTAAGTGAATAAGGCTTCGTAAAATTTGATGAAAGTTGATATTTATATAAGTCTTCCAAAATTTGATGAAATTGAAGTGAATATAAGTCTCGTAAAACTTTAGAAATTTGAATTGAATATAAGTCTTCGTAATATCCGTGAAATTGAAGAGAACATAAATGTTAGTGTTTTTAAGTTGGCATTATTTTGGTAAACTAGTTTTTAGCAATGTCATGATAGATGTCATGACATTCGAGATCAAGATAATCCCACCGCTAAGGATGTTAAAAGATGCTTTTAATCGAAGCTAAAGTCAGCCGGAAATTGCAGAAATACCGATGTCATAATGATGTTATGACATTCAGCAGACATTCTGCTCGCAGTAACTGCTTGTTCCCGAGATTTTTCAAAGAAGTTTGTTGAAATGCTAAATATTGTTTTTCCGTTATTAGAAAGCATGCTCATGTTGCTAGGTTAATCTTAATTAAACCTAAATTGGTTGTTTAAAAGACCATGTTTTTAGGATTAAATTAAGTGAACCTAGCTATCTTTATGGAAGCCCAAACTCAAGTTTCATGATCGCTTCTATAAAAGGAATTCAACCTTACAACCGTGATGCGCCTTTGAATGTATCAAGAGATAGCAATTGTTTATGTGTACCGTTAGAATTATAACACTTGGTATTTTGTAATTTAGTTTTTCTTGTGAGCCAAGCAACTATCAATTGATAAGTGCATCGACTAGGATTTGCTTGTAAGGGTAGTTTATCACCAAAGCTTTAAAGCACGAGTGTTTGTCTCTTGATTGAAAGCTTAAGCGAGATCAAGATAGTTTATGAAGTGTGTCTTCACAATTCAATTATTCAATAGGTCGATATCACCGCCGTGATTGAGGGGAGTGAGTAGGTACTTCGTGATCTAAGCAGGACTTAGGTCAAGTTGCATCGGTAGGTTTTAAGTGAAGGAGATAAACCGGTTTATTCCTCGAATTAATTCTACTAAAGTGAATTTCCTCCCCGCTTGGTAGCCCCGATGTAGGTGTAGTTAGACATCGAATCGGGTAAACAACTTATTGTGTTCTTTATCATATTTATATTTACCGTAAATTGTTAACAAAGTGTCGATAGGTGTCATAACATTCTCTCGACATCACGATCCGCCGCCAGAATTTCGCTGGTATCAGAGGTGCACCCGCTTGTTATTTCGTGGTGAGATCTAGGGATAATAGTTTCTCGCGAATGGATAAAGAAGGAGGATTTGGAGGAAGACCACCCATTCGGATGGGTCTAATTATGATTACCGAAGCCTGTATGGTTGCCTTCCTAAGATCAATGGACATTAAAGCTTGAGAGTCCGATAAAGGATGGAAACATCCCACCAAGCTTGAGAAAGACGGGACTACCGCCTTGAAACCCGAGGAGGAATGGAGCAAAGAGGAAGAAGAGCTAGCTCTAGGGAACTCTAAAGCATTGAATGCCTGCTCAATGGTATTGACAGAACATCTTCGATCGTCCATCAATGTGAAGCCAAGGATGTTTGGGACACTCTCGTAACTACTCATGAGGAAGATGAGAATATTCATGAATTTCACATGAATATTTTGAAATTGCCAATGCCTCAGAGCACTTGGTGAAAAGATGTCAAGAGAAGTGGTGAAAAGATTCTCGATCCTGCTTAAGAGATTTGCAATGAAAGTCACCGCAATAGAAGAGGCTCAAGACATCAAAGACTCAAGGTTGAAGAACTTATGGATCTCTTATGACTTTTGAGATGGGAATCAATGAACTGTTGACAAGAAAACAAGAGCATAGCACTTGTATCCAATAATCAAGAGGGATGTGGTGGAAGATGAGAAGATATCTCAAGTTATAGCCATGCTGGAAGACAGCTCAACAAACCGACTGTGGAGGATCGATCCTAAGTCAAGGTCAAATGTCAAGGACATTCCATCTCGACATTAGCGTATCTTATGACTCAAAGCAGAAGATCCAAGTCGAGGAAAAGGAAGTCAAGGCAAGAAATCCAATGTCATGAATGTGAAGGATTTGGACATATTAGAGCCGAATGTCCCACCTTTTAAAGAAACAAAAGAAAGGAATGGTCACTTGTCTCGATGGTGATCTGAAGTGAATCGAGGAAGAAGGTGCAAACTTGTCATCGCTTCCTCCGAGTGTACAACTCGATATGGATTCTAGTGATGAGGAAGTGACATTCAAGAGCTCCGAAAACTACTGGAAGTCGTATACAAAATAGAGAAGCACAAAAATGAGGAAATGTAAAAGTCGATTGAGAAGTCGAAGTCGAGAATGAAGTCGAGGCTCGAAGAGGAAAACATAACACATAATTCCAATTTTTGACCTAATATACCACCTCACATTTGCATCATCAGATAACTAATAGCCTGCATAAAGATTAATCTGTATAGCATCTCATGTGTCAAATTAGGGTTTCACCGATTTTCATCTGATTCTTGAGCCAACCAATTAGGGTTTGAGATTTCTCACTCCATTTGATCTATCTTGATCAAATCATTAACCTCTGATCATCAGATATCAAATTCTCTCACAGATCAATCAAGGATCGACCAATTAGGTTTTGATCGTGTGAGAATTCTCTCGACTTTTGAGCAATGGATGACTTTTGATAGAGATTGGTCATCATATCTTAGATATAACCTCTTGACCTAATTTCGATTCAAATCATCACAAGTTCACGTAATTCATCACCAATTTCGTAAACGTCTGATGAAATTTCATCTGCACAGAAAAGTCAAACTTTGACTTTTGGTCAAAATTTTCAAAACAAAACTTTTTCCATCATCAAAATACTTCAAATGATCCATCATGATCATCAAAATCAAAGAATTTGAAAAGTCAATAAAAAGTCAAAATTTCTATAACTTAGAAAATTTCTAAGTGTTGAAATTTCACATTTTTCCAAACTTCAAGCCATTTTTTCACCTAGTTCCAATTGAATTTGAAAACTCAAAACATGAAAGTTGTAGATCATGGAAAAATCTTTCCAAATGTCCAAGAACTTCAAAATCCATGAAGGCTAGCTATGTTTTGAAATTGAAACCAAAGGTGCCATGAAACTTGATTTTCAAAATCCACAACTTCAATTATAGGTCATTTTTGCATTTTTTCACTTAAACCACTTGGCACCTTGCCAAATTGAGTCATCAAACCGATAAACATCAGTGAAAAGTGATGATTGAAGATTGATCAAGTTTGATAAATTTACACATGGTAAAAAGGAACCTTCCTTTTACTTTCCAAATGACTTTCTTGCCCTTTAAGTTTCTTTGAATCACAAGTAGCTTGACTTCCTTGCCTAACATTGCGTCATATTGGCCTATAAAAGGATCACCATTTCAAGAGAAATCAACACCAAAAACTTCACAAATACATGCTTTCTCTTCATTTCCTTGAAAATCAAGTAATCCATCTTATTTTGAGGAACATTGCAAATTTTGAAATTTGTGAAAACCATGAAAAGTTTTTGTGTCTAACATGTTCTATAATCAATATGTAACTTGTATGGAACATAAAACTAACACTAATTACACTAAAAACCAGTTTTCACTTTCTATGCACATAAGTTTCCAAAACTGCCATGGAATTTGAAACTGAGGCTAGGCTTGATCAATTGTTGTTCTAATGATCCATACACCTTCCATGAACATCCTGGAGTTGATCTAAAACAAGAATAACAATCTGTAACACCATTAACTTCGACTTCGAGTTCTGTTTCGAGCTGATTGCAGGTTGACTTGAGTGGAGAGATTGGAGCAAGTTCAGAGCAAGCAAGCCATCTCTAAAGCATCCTCACATGCCGCTGGTGCTCTAAGGATCAAGAAACAAGAACTGGAAGTGTCAGAATGTGTTTCGATCTTCACTTTTCCAGGTATCCATATGAACTTCAAACTCCATATTCCTTGCACCATTTGAGAAAAGCTCACGGCCAATCTTTTTCTGCACCTCTAACGATCATAAGCCCTCAAAAAAATCAAACAATCATGAACCATGAATCATTTAATTTGAAAAATTCGTTTTAGGGTTCATACGTGTTCTTCAAACCTAAATCATTCTGAGCTAAATATAAATGAAATTAACAAGCATCTCCAGGGTCGTGATGAGAAATTGATCAAGTTTGGCTTTTGTTTCGTTCAATTTGGTTGAGAAATAAGGATTTGAGCAAGGATTCGTGATTCTGAAAATCAAACACAAGCCCAGAAAATGCGCGCGTGTTCTTGATGTTCTTCAGTTTTCAAATTTTCAAATAATCCAATATTATATCAACGCGTGTTTTAATCCACTAACAACTCAAACGCGTTTGGCTCAGTGGTTCATGGCTTGCCTTTAAGGCTTTGGACACGCCAGACACTCATGGTCATGGGTTCAAAACCCAGCAAGACCATTCTTTTTACAAAGCTTGCAATTTTTCATGTTTTCTTCAAAACTTTCCAATACCATATCAACACGTGTGCTGGTCCACTAAACATCCCAAACGCTGGCCCAAAGGTTGCTGCTTGGTCTTAGTACTTTCGCCACGTGCCCCACCTCATGGTCATGGGTTCAATCCCTCTCAAGACCATTCTTTTTACAAACTTATCAATTTTTCATGTTTTTTTATCAAACTTCAACAATTTTTTTAACCAATCAAAACTTCTCATTTTGAGATGATTTTTGCACACTTGTCATTTAATATATATATTTTATGATTATGTCAAAAATCCAAAATATTTTCATCCGATTAAATTTTAATCGAGCCGAAACGACGCTCAACGCTTTTTCAAACCTCCTTAAAGGTGAATTTTTCAAGTTCGACTCCGATTTTTTTTCAAAACTTCATACATCAACTTAACATCTCAAAACATTTTCAAATCATTTTTCAAAACATTTCATCAAACTTGCATCTTTTACCATGATCGATCCGATTCAAACGATAAAATCAATTCATTTCTTCTCGATTTTCGATCGATCATGGGCCTCCCTTATGGTGTAAGTCCCAATCCTTTATGTACATACTTAGTTTTACTTGTACATACTCAAAATCATCATTGTCAATATTCAAACATAAACAAATTTCTTTCATTTGTTTTCATTCGCTTGTTTATACCGATGCCATTGGTATTGAAAGGAGCATTATTCCTCGTGGAAACTGTTAAACCAATGGGCTCCATCACTTGTAAGTCCCATAACATTCTTTTGTGTACATATTTTCTCGTGTACATATCAAATACTTTTCATACAAAACTTTCATCCGTACATAACACGATATTTTTTACAAATACTCCAATACGTATAAACTTCGATCATTTGTTTCGCTTCATCCAGATACACCAAATACCATTGATTTTGAAAAGAAGTATTATTCCTCGTGAAAACTGTCAAATCAATGGGCCTCTTACGTTGTAAGTCCCAACCCTCCTATGTACATCCATCTTGTCCGTATAAAACTCGCTCGTACATATTCATTTCCTACACGCTCAAACTTGTGAATAATCAAGTTACGCTGCTTTGAACGCTCGCTTCACGTACACTTGTTTATATTTCCTTCATAAACTCCCGCAATAAACATCATGCATTGTTTATATTTCCTTCATAAACTCCTCGTGGATACATATCACACACACACTTGTTTATATAATCGCTCAATATAACATAACAATTAGTCTAACCATTAGGCTCCCCATGTAGTTCCGCTGCGTTTATACAAGACAACTCATCACCAGTTTAGCCTCCGCTGGGCTTCATACAAGATAACTCATCCTCAAAGATGGGTCACCTTCTTCGGTTCATACAAAGAAACTCCTCACAGAGTTAGCCTCCGCTTAGGCTTCAGATAAGACAACACTTCGCTGAGTTAGCCTCCTCGGGCTTCGCTCAAAAGAACCTCATTGAGTTTAGCCTTCTTGGCATCATACAATGAAAGAGACCAGAAATCTCTTAACGCCTCCTCTGGGCTTCCAATACAAAGAATCACCCCGCTAAGATAGAACCCCGAAGGATGGTTTCGTGAAATCACTTTCAAAATTCCATGAGTAAAATTTCCCTGAAATTGTTTTATCAGAAAGGATGATTTCTGTGAAATCCCTTTCAAGCCAAAGCCACCATACCCTATAGCTTCCTCTTGAGCTTCATACAAGGACCTCGACGACCCTCGATGACCCCTAATGCCTCCTCGGCTAACAATACAAGGACCCACGGCTTTTAAAAGCATCCCTTTAATCCAATCAATTTCTCCTAAGAGATTTAGACATCTATCATCTCTATGGAAGAAGTATCTCATCCATTACATCACATACAAAAACTTTTCAAAACTTTTCAAACTTTTCAAACTCTTTTCAAACAAAAACATCTCTTAATTGTAAGTGGTAACGCTTGTATACTCAAGCAAAACACCCAATACTTACAATTAAAAGATTCAAACATCTTTTTCAAACATCTTTCTTAAACATGTAAGTGGTAACGCCAGATACTCAAGCAAAACACCTAATACTTACGACGAAAGATTTTAATCAATCAAACTTTTCAAAATGTATGTGATGAAATAGATTAGATATTTTTCATTAAGATGACATTTGTCTGTCTCTTACTAACTTCCGCTGCTTTCCACTAGCATAAGTGGAACTACGATTGCTTCCGACTTTCTCAACATCCTTTGAGAATACGAGGCACAAGGTCTCATCCTGCCGAGCAAATTTCTATCTCCCTCGCACTCAAACAAACCATAGAACCCTCGAGATCCGAGCTACAAATGCTCGATTCCCACTAAGGATATGTATGCGTAAGATCCATGATCTTTATGAGCACAATAATAATAACCCTAGATTCTTAAATAACCTATCTGCTTTTAAAATCCCAGGAGAAACTTTTCCAATCATAGAAATAGCAATTAAAAACACACAACATATCAAACATATTCATATATAAAAGCTATGGATAACCATATATATTTAGGATGCTCCATCTATTCCTTTATATAACAACCCTTACTCGTATCTCCCCAATGCGTTACGCCTAGTTTGCGCTAGTCGTTACGCATACCAATATCAATCGAGGGTATTTCACCTTTCCCCTTTTCATAATCATTAAATCATCTTTCTTGTGTTGAAAATAATAAAGCTTGATGCTCATGCATCTTTATAAAAAATCAAAAGATTTAAATCGCATGCACTGTAAGATCCGAACTCACGCTCAGATCCTCGTGCCGCCACCTTTAACGCGAACAGAAAATGGCGACTACTGGGGAGTACTGAAACTTTGATTTTCAAAAAGAAAACGCTACCCGTCCGAGAGCACCAAGCTTTTTGTTTTCAAAAAAAGAAAGTGATGTTTTCATTTTACATATATCCGCTTTTCTTTATTGTGTTTCGCGATTTCACTTGATGGAAAGAAATCCTAACCCGGATTTAAGAAACATTTTAAGATCTAGGTGGAGGTATTAATACGAGAGCTCAATGCTTTCGGGTTAATATTTCCCGCAGCGGAGGTTGTCTGGGGTATTGTGTTTAGCAAGTAATTGAAAACGTCAGATTTTGGGAGAACTTAAGTCGAGTGGATCAGAACACATAAACCATCCCGCCATTAGGATGTAGTGCGTAGATTATTCCGTAAGCTTAGAGTAATTGTCATGCGATACTACGATCAAAGTAGTTTTCTTGAAAATATTATTGACCATCGAGTATTCACCAAATCCAATAATGTTTTGAAGGGGAGTGTTGAGCCCAGATATCAGAGAACCCGATTCACGATGAATAAGCCCTAGAACTTAACCACGCTGATTCTTATCGCTGGCTTCATGCTCGAGACTTCAACGCTGCCCATGTGTATAACTACTAACTATGTTTGCCGCATTCATGCATTCATTCATTCATAAAAAAAAAAAAACTTCTTCATTTCTTTCCATTTCCAAAGAATTTAGAGATGTTTTCTTTGTAAAATATTTTAGGTTAGAGTGATGGACGCCGAGGAAGATTCACCAAGAGATACGCTTTAGAATTTCGATGTAGGAAAGTTGAAAGAGTTAGCATCCTTGGTAAGATCCCTGATTTCGTAAAACGCTATGGAACTCTTTTAACTCTTCCGAACGCTAACGTTGATGAAGGACTTCTCAAACTTTCGCTCAATTCTACGATCCACCTATCGCTGCTTCACCTTTCCCGATTATCGCTGATGCCTACTTTGGAAGAGTACGCGATATCCTAGGTATCTCAAGATCGACAAAGTGCCTTTCAATGGTTTGGAAGCCATTCCTAAGTCACAAGTCATTGCAACAATGACTCATTTAAAGAAACCCGAGATAGACAAAACCTAACTACCAAAGGAAAACTCTTAGGATCGACTTCAAAGTTCCTAATGGAGAAGGCTCTCAAGTTCTCGGGCTGTAGTATGGTAGCCTTTGAAGCTATTTTAGCTTTACTCTATGGATTGGTGTTGTTTCAACGTCCCAAATTTCGTTGATATTAACGCCATAAGGATCTTTTCGATTGGAAATCTTGTTCCCACCTTGCTTGGTGACACGACGCCTCTATTCATCATAGGAATCGTCAAGGAGACTAACTATCGCGTGTCAGGTACCGCTTTCAAATGGATTACCTCACATTTGCCCGCATCTCCTATCTTCCGCGAAACAAAGACGAGTGGCATTGGTCCGTAAGACTCATGTCTCTTACAAACGATTTATATCCATTGGTATACTTTGGCAAACAATGAGATGGAAATCATGAGAGTCAGGAGAATTTGCCAACGCACTCTCATTGGTACGAAAGGGAATCAACTACAACCCATTCCTAGCAAAACGCCACTGATACGCAAATTCGTAAACCTTCGGGTTTTACAAGAGAAAGCTACTCTATCATGAAGGAGAGGATTCCAAGGATTAAAGGCTAGGATGATTAAAGCTTGGCATCACATCCCAAGAAAAGGAAAGGGTAAAGCAAAGAATTGTGTAGCCATGGAAACCTACACGCCTTGGTAAAGAAAAGAGCTAAGGAATTCAATGCCTTACGCTTATGAGGATCCCATGTTCTCAATCGCCCAAATCGACAAATTTTCCCGCTGAAGCCGTGGAGAATACCAAGAAGCCTTGACCAAGATAAGGTTTGAGAAGGAAGCTTTGAAAGCAAATTCTCAAGACTAACCTTGAGATTGAGAAGCTCAAGAAGCAAGTCAAAGATCATGAAAGACGCTTTATTTCCGTGATGAGTGGCTCATGGAGAAAGATGAGAAGATTCGCGTATGATAACGAATCCGTAAATACGCCAAGGATGGGAAAAGAAAGCTCGAGGAGATGACAACCAGCGATCCCACTCCCAACAAGTGGAAGAGAGTCATTAGCAAGCTAAAAGCCGAGAAAGCCAAACTAAAAGCTCACTATGGAAGGAACTCAAGATGAAGTCCGATCAAGTTTTGATCGCCATCCGACGTAAGATGTTTAATTAGTTTAATTTAGTTTGTAATTTTTATCATTTATTGTATCATTTGTGTGAGCAATGCTCCAACAAAAAACAATTGTTGTAATCTTCCTTCATTAATCAATAAAATTTGTGTTTCCCATCCAAATATTTGCCAGAAATATCTCGTTTAGTGTAAATTCTTTGGAAATTTCTTTTCTTTACAATCATATTCATGCATCATACTTTGCATTTGAGTCTATTGATTGTGGTCCGATACTTTCAACACTTTTCCACTTTCACAAATTTTCTAGCTTGAACAGTCAACAAATAGAAAGATCGCTGTCGTCGCTGCTTAGAGTTTCTCGATCATCCGCACCAACTCGAACATACGATACCGCATCAAAAGAAGAAAAGTAATGGAGAATTTTGAACAAGAAAACGTTGAACTCCGTGGGTACAGTAACCACACCAAGGAGAAGTGGAGAGACTCACGTCGTTGGTCAATTCGCCCACAAACAAGAAAGTCAACAAGCGTCACGAAAGCACAAAACCTAATAAGAACTCGAGGATACTACTACTCCGCTTTCATCCGTCGCAACAAGAGTTCACCTTTAACATGCCGTAGGCTATCCATGGGGAATGCCTTTAACTTCGGCATTGGAGTTCGCCAACCGACTTCTCAAACAACCTCGCTTGAATACCTACTTTGCAGTAACGCCACATTCACTCCACAACGTGGAATAACTTTTCCACAAGTAACAATGTCTTCTCAACCGATCATGTTGAACTCACCAGTAGTGCATGCTACCACCGACGAAGAAGTTCATCACACTCAGAAATAACACGAACGCTCGTGGTTCAATGGAGAATCTCCAGAATGTCCTCAAAATGCATTGAGATAAAACGATTCGAGGGAAAGAATTGTTTGGAAAACGCCCAGACTTCAGTGCTAGTTCCTCGCGAAAATATCGAAAATTCAAAGTCCCCGACTTTGAAAAGTACAAAGGAAATTCTCGTCCGCAGTTATCTCACGATGTATGCCAGAAAATGTCTACGCATAACGAGGATCATGCCGATCCATTACTTCCGTGATAGTCTCACCGTGCCGCATCAAGTGGTATACGGGTTTAGACAAAGACGAATATCCAAACATTCAACGACCTAGGCAAAGCCTTTATCCAAAAAGACAAATTCAACTTGATATGGCTCCTCGATAGGATCAACCCGCTCCATGTCTCAAAGGGAAAGAGAGACATTTAAGGAATATGCAACGATGGAGGGAAATCACGCCCAAGTCAATCCACTTGGAAGAGAAAGAGATGACTAAGGTATTCCTCAACACCTTGGTCCATTCTACTGAGCGAATGATCGCTAGCGCCTGTGACTTCAATGAAATGGTAAGCATGGGAATGCGACTAGAAGAAGGGGTCGGACAGACGCCTAACCAAGGAAGTAGGTCTTCTAGTAGTACAAAGAAAGTTGGAACCACCTTCCCAAGGAAGAAAGAACATGACGTAGGAATGGTGTCCCGAGGAAACCACGCAAAATGTCATTCGACAACGATGTAGCCGCCATAACACCCGTCAACATAACCCGTGAATTGCTCCGCAATTTCAACAAAATCAACAAACTCAATCACCTTGTCAAAGCTCAGCAGCTTACGCCCAAACTGCGCCGGGTCACCGGCCGATCCGATTCCTATGACGCATACGTAACTTACCGCTAATAGAAAGGAATCTAATATGCATAAGGTTACCACCTCCGGCCCTCGAAAACTCCATGGTGGTACAAAGTCGATGTTTCCTTCCTTCACCGGGGCACCGCCATGACTGAGCATCAGACACATCAAGCAGAGGTACAAAGATTAGTGAAGACTAATCTTCTTTCCTTCAAACGCAAGTCCGAATGTGCAAGCCAATCCACTTCCCACCATAGTGGACACTCAAAGGAATCTAATACTAAGGAATACATGTGGTTGTCTTGTCATGCACGTAAGCTTAGTCGAGGAAACTTGGTACATCTCCATGAATCGAAAGGTAAATGAGTGCTTTTACTAAGCATGATTACGCAGCTTGCCATATCTCGCCCAAGGATATTCAAGGGTGTTACACCATAAGAGCGTATATCCAACATTTGTTAGACATTGGTGATCTACAAATTTACGTAAATAGAGACGACCATGACGTAAATACAATAGGCATTTTCCGCATGAGCTTTTAGTCTCGTATATCAACTCGAAAATCCCAAGTAAATGTCGATCCCTTGTTTCAACATGCCCGAGCATGTAGAGATCACGACAAGGGTTCCAAGATTCCAACATCTCCTTTGTAATTTGCCCACCGGTCCTGCTCCGCATAGCTCTACTAGAGCAATCCTTACCAAGACAATGCAACCTCGATAAGATGGAGAGAAACCCCGCCACGCCCACCAATGTCAATATAACTAAATCGGACGAGTGACCGGTGGACGAGTTCATGCTCCAAGACCACCAAAGCCGCAATTCCTCGTTGTAAAATAACCCGCTTAGATATCTCACGAGAATCCTCGCAACGATTCCCATTCTAACCTAGCACAAATATTGGCTCACCGATAACCAACATCAACTCGACTTTGACGAGATAATCAAACTAATCAAGAAGAGCGAATATCGAGTCATAGACCAATTAATGCACTCTTCAAAGATTTCGACATCGCCTTTACTCCTCAACTCAAGCTCACCGAAGCTTTGATGAGAGTACTAGACCAGCTTATGTGGATCATGATGTGACTACGCACCAATTGGGGATCGCCCAATATAACAACCCGATAATTTGAGTTTCAAAGGATTAAGAACTTCCGTAAGGGAAAAATCACAACTTGGCCTTGCACATCTCGATGATTCGCCGATGATTCCCTATCCAATGTATTGGTAGACAGTTCATCCCTAAACGTAATGTCAAGACGACTTTAGCTCGCTTAGCTTACAAGGAACGCCAATGAAGTTCAACGACATCATAGTAAGAGCTTTGATGGATCGAGAAAGTCGCTTATTGGTGAAGTTGATCTCCGATGACAATGGCCTCACACGCTCCAAATTACCTTCCAAGTCATGGACGCTTACCGCATACAATGTTGCTAGAAGACCTTGGATCCACGATGCAGAGCAGAACTTCTACTCCATCGAAATTAAAATTCACAAGAAATGGAAAGTTGGACCATCGCTGGCAACAATGCTTGTAAATCATCTCTCCGCTTCTTCATCACTACTAATGACATGAAGCCCGATCTCCCGTAAAACTGCTAAGATGAATCTACTAAAATAGGTCATCTATCTCTTCAGATAAAGAAGCAAGACAAATGGTGAAAGATGGCAATGCTCAAGGACGGGGCAAATTATTAAACCCGTCAAGAATGAAACGAAGTCGACTTGGGTTCACACCCGTATTCTCCAAAGAAAACAGTAAAGATGAAGCATTTTCTCCGATCAAGGAAGTATTTCATAGTGAGGTTTCTTAAACCCTATTCCGCAAGAGGTTAATGTTGTAACCATTGAAGAGGATGAAGACGATCCATCCGAATCTAAAGAGTGGAGCACTTACTTGAACAACCTCGAATATGTGTCGTGAAGAATCGCCGAACCAACCGATCAATTCAAAAGATGTCCTTGCAAAGGCATAAAACCGTCCTGTATGAAGTTTGGGATACCTGGGAGAACCAAGTGGTAAGTATGACTACATGGTGAAGTACTCGCTAGAAAGCTCAAAATCCGGATGAAGATATCCAACCCACGTGATGATGTGATGACTGAATACCCTAGTCACAAGAGGATATGCATCTTCTCCGCCTAATCAAGAAATCGAGGTCCCAAATGAAGATCTCGCTTCAACACATCTGTGGAGTTTACCAAACCGCATCCCGTTATCACTACATCAACATGATCATCAAGATCAAGAGTATGACTGGATACGATCTAGAAAGTGTCGCCGACAACGAGTCTCTTCACCGTAAGACCGGAAGGAACATCCCCAAGATTCAACATGTAGATCAACAGAGAGACGTAAGGCTATCTCACACTTCCCGATCCGTTAATCAAGAAGATCGCTTAGCAAAGACCAAAGGCAAAGGCCATCGCCCGTAGTCTTCAAAGCCCGTCACCAAAGAACCAAAGTTTACTCAAGGGTTAAACCAAGTGGAAATTACCAGACTATCTCGATATCCAAGGAGTTCGCACTATTGGAAACCCGCTAGTTAGGACTAATGTTCATAGTTCTAAGTAGTTTATCTTTGCTTTTGTTTTGAACTCTCGCTTCGCCCAGAGCGAAGAGGTGTTTTATAGGGTTTAGTTTTAAATAATCTCTCTTTGTCTTGCCCAAGACAAATGAGTTTTGTATTTAAGGGCCCTGCTCATATTGTGAATCATAAATAAATGCGTTGTTTTGATTCCACACTTTGTGTTTATTTTTCATTTTACCCTTTTGGAAATGATAATCCTAAAAACACAAAACAAAAAATCATAATTAATCTGCTTACACTTTCAAAAAAAATCTTTCTTTAATCAAAATAAAATCAAACATGCAGATTAAACAAATGGACAAATCCATTGAAAGCAATAACTCTATGCCTCTCCCAACTTCAAACTCGCTAAGTCGCCGAGGAAGAAATTGAAGAAGAGATCCCTGATGAAATTTCTAGGTTGCTAAGGCACGAGGAAAGGATCATTCACTCATAAAGAACCTCTGAAGCAATCAACTTGGGTTCCGAGGAAGATAAAAAGAAGTAAATATCGAAGCTTCACTGATGCAGTGTCAAAAGAAAACCGATAAGTCTTCTCAAAGAATACGTTGATGTGTTTGCTTGGTCCTACCAGACACGGTTTGATACCAACATGTGGAGCATCACTCATTAAGACCGGAGTGTCCGCCAGCTACAAAATCGAGAAGAGTTCACCCGAAATGGTCGACAAAATCGTAAAAGAAGTTCAAAAGCAGCCGACCGGTTTCCTAATCACTGAATATCCTCAATGGCTAGCCAACATAGTACCGCTCCAAGAAAGATGGCAAGGTCGAATGTGTTGACTACCGGATTTAAACAAAGCTAGTCCAAAAGATGACTTCCCACTACCGATATTGACATGCTAGTGGACAAGACCGCAAAATTCAACGCCTTTCCTTCATGGACGGTTTCTCCGCTATAATCGATCGTAATGGCTCCCAAAGATATGGAGAAGACATCGCTTATCACGCCACGGGCACTTTTTGCTACAAGGTAATGCCATTTGGATTAAAGAATGCAGCGCAACTTACTGTAGGGCAATGACTACTCTTCCATGACATGATGCATAAAGAGATCAAGTCTACGTGGATGATATGATAGCAAAGTCCTACGTACGTAAGTTAGCATATGTATCTATCTAAAGTCGCTTCAACGACTAAGGAAGTTTCATCACCAATCCTAACAAATGTACCTTTGGGGTAGATCCGAAAACTTCTAGGTTTCATTGTCACCAAAGAGGAATTGAAGTTGACCCGACAAAGTCAAGGCTATTCAAGAAATGCCTACACCACATACCTAAAAGCAAGTAAGAGGATTTCGACGGTTGAATTACATCTCCGATTTATCTCTCGATGACCACATGTGGGCGATATTCAAGCTTCTCCGCAAAGATCAAAAGGTTGTGTGGACAGTAAGATTGCCAAAAGCATTCGACAAGATCAAGGAATACCGCCGTAACCACCGATATTGATCCCCCAATAAGGAAGAACATTAATCTTATACCTCACCGTATTGAAGAATCCATGGCGCGTGTTTGGACAAGAAGACGAAACCGTAAGGGAGGAGCATCTACTACCCGAGTAAGAAATTCTGCATCGGAAACTCACATCCATGCTCGAGAAGACATGTCGCGCTTGGTATGGACTTCAAACGCCTTCGCCAAGACATGATCAATCACACGACTTGGTTAATCTCCAAATGGATCCAATCAAGTACGCCTTTGAAAAGCCTCGCTTAACCGAGAATCGCCGATGGCGATGCTACTATCCGAGTATGACATCCAAGACCGCTACCGTAAAGCAATCAAAGGAAGCATTCTAGCCGATCACCGCTTATCACCGCCAACGAATACCGCCTCTCAAGTTTGATTTCATTTAGGATGTTATGTACTTGAAGATGAAAGATCGCGGACGAACCATCGAGAAGGACCGATCCGTAATCCGACGGGCCTACTTTGATGGAGCACCAATGTTTTGGCAATGGAATGGGGCCATCATCACTCCCGAAGGTTCTCATATACCATTCTTCGCCAGTTGCTATTTGATCGCACCAACAACATAGCGTAATATGAAGCATGCATCATGGGTATCAAGAAGCATCGACTGAGGATCAAGATCCTTCATATATGGAGACTCACCAGGATCAACCAAATCAAAGACAAGTATGAAACTCATCATCTTGGTTTGATTCCTTATGAGATTATGAGACGATGTTGACTTTCTTCAACAAAGTAGAATCGCATCACATCCCCGAGATCAAAATCGAATGGCGCGCTACTCTATCTTCCATGTTTAAAATCAACAATTGGAACGATATGCCCAGATCGCATCGACGCCTTTGAGACCGCCATGTCTTTACATGTACTGACGATAAACCGTGGTTCCATGACATCAAACGCTTCCTTCAAACACGAGTACCCACTGGGGCATCGTATAAGGATAAGAAAACTCGAGGAGGCTTTGGAATTTCTTCCGAACGAGGATGTGCTATACAAAAGAAACTTCGACATGGTTCTCGCTTCGATGCGCCGACAAGAAGCGCATACGATCATCCATGAGGTGCATGAAGGGTCCTTTCGAACCCATTCAAATGGGCATGCAATGTCTAGAAAAATCTTGAGAGCGGTGATACTATTGGATAACGATGGAACATTGTCAGAACACGCCAAAAGATGTCACAAGTGCGATCTACGCAGATAAGATCCATGTGCCACCGACTTACTCAACGCCTTCCTCTCCATGGCCTTTCTCCATGGGCATCGACATGATTGGAATGATTGAACCAAAACGTCCAACGAACATTGCTTCATTCTAGTAGCCATTGACTACTTCACCAAATGGGTCGGGCAATGCCTTACGCCAACGCCACAAGACAAGTGGTCAGGAGGTTCATCAAGAACAACCTCATTTGCCGATATGGAATTCCAAGTAAGATCATTACCGATAATGGATCTAACTTGAACAACAAAATGATGAAAGAACCGTGTGAGGAATTCAAGATCGAGCATCATAACTCGCCTCCTTACCGCCAAAATGAACCTACTGAAGCGTACCCAACAAGAACATCAAAAGATCGCCCGTAAAATGGTCATCACCTACAAAGACCGGCATGAAATGTCGCCATTTGCTCGCATGGGTATTGTACTCAAGACGCACTTCAACGGGAAACCCTTTTCTCTAGTATACCAAAGCAAAGGTTCTCCGTAGAAGTCGAGATTCCATCAATGAGAGTTCTCATGGAAACAAAGCTATCCGAGGTCGAATGGTGTCAAAGCAGATACGACCAATTGAACTTAATTGAAGAAAAGCGCCTGACCGCCTGCGGTCACGACAACTCTATCAAAGAAGAATGAAAAAGCTTTCACAAAAAGGTCCGACTCGTGAATTCCGAGAAGGCGAACTGCTTAAAAAGATTCTGCCTTTTCAAACAGATTCTAGGGCAAATGGACCCTAACTACGAAGGCCCATACATCGCAAAAGAAGCTTCTCTCGGTGCATGACTCACAACCATGGACGACGATGAACTCCTCGATCCCGTGAATGCCGATGCACCAAGAAATACTTTGTCTAAAAAAGAAAATGGTGAGTCGAAACCCGGGTATGCTTAGGCAAAATGGGCATCTCGTGGATTGAAAACCGAAAAGGCGATCCAAAAATTAGAGACAATAAATAGAAAAATATCCCGATAGATTGAAAACCCGAAAAGGCGATCTAGGCAAAACAAGGATACAAAATGACAAAGTAACTCAATCCCAGATTGTCCACATGAAGAATTATCCATCAACGATCTTCAATCAACTCTTCTAAAGCCACAAACGCAGTGGGAATTCAAATTGTTAGGGATAATAGCTATTTGCTTTCAATGTAGCCTTTTCCGATAAATTATCATTTCCAACTTTTGTAAATAGTTCATGGAATCACGCCTATCGATCACCATTCTATCAATAAATTTGAGCCTTGTGCCTTTGTTTGCAATTCTTGTTTATTCCATTTTGCAAAATAACGCTTTTATTGTGAAAATCACTTTTGAAACCAAAATGTTTTAAATGAATTTTTACTTCAAAATTTTGAAACAAAAGCAAAATTCTCCTTGAAACTATGAACACGGAAATAACTTCAACCGCTTTCTCCAATTGCTTGATCCCCTGGAGTCGCTAATCTACAAGAATTTTCTCCTCAACGGAATCTTCAAAGGACGGTATTCTTATCCAAAAAGAATCCCCAATCAAGTTGCCAATGAAATGCCTTTCTCTCGAAGTGTAAAACATGCAACTCAAAATCTTCATCGTGAACGCTTACACCAAGGTCAGTAATCTTCACTAAGTATTTGTTCGAACCGTGACGCGGTCCTTTTCCCAAATATCTCTTTAGTGTCTTTGTCAAAGTAGTGTTAGCATATATAACATTCATGACATTCATACATAATAGCATCATTCATGCATTTTTGCATTCCTCGAAATGTTTGCTTCCATATCACGGTAAATCACACTTACTCACGTAAGTACAAGTTTATCCCAAAGAGTCTCGCCAAATAGAAAAGATACATTTTTTATCCCCGCAGAGTATCCCCAAACAGAAATGCATTTCTCTTCACCACATTCCCCAAAGATCATTCCTCATTTGGAACAATGTCTTGATTGACTGCTTTTCGGCTCATTCTCGAATGTAACCTCGCTCTAATCAACAAAGCAATAAGCAATAGTCTCATTGTCTGAGCCGCTTATTTTCATTCCTAAACTTGTCATAAAAAGTTTGTTCTTCTCAACAAGGTCAAATCACGACCGTACGAGAAATTCCTCAGCAGTTTGTCTTTCTGTCAAGAAGAAAATCTGTGTCTTCTGATCAAAATGCCCGCGTCTCCTCAAAAAGAGAGATCCTTGGCAAGATTGCATCCAGGAAAATAGAAACTCATTTTTGAGTTCTGTTCCTTTCACTGTCTGTTATTCACAAAGCTGAATACACATCAAATTGTCTTAAAAGATTTACCTTGTTATAGTTATCACTTTGCTGATAATTGGTAATATCTTTTCAAGTACTGTTTCCACTACTGTCTGTTATTCACAAAGCTGAATATGCAGTAAGTTTTCTCAAAGTTACCTTGTTATAGTTATCACTTCGCTGATAATTGGTAACGTCTTCAACATTCATCACCATAAACTATCACAAGGCTGATAATTGGTGATATCATTTTCACTTACCTTAAACAATGTCACAAGGCTGACAGAAAGTAATCTCTCTGTTTCCGAAACGAAACAAACATTCACATGTTTTGTGAATCATTCTCTCTCTAGCAGAGATGTCTTCACAATTTTCCCTCACTGTGTCATTTCTTTGATATCCTTGGGTAAACTTTTGCAATCATTTTGCATCATCCGCATCTTTTGGTATCTTAGGTCCAAAATTTACAGATTCTCGACATTTAATATCTTTACACCTATCAAAACGAAGATACTCATCTTCATCTCTCGGTTAAAGAAACTTAAATAGGAATCTCTATACCCCAATTTTGACCTAATATACCACCTCACATTTGCATCATTGTATAACTAATAGCCTGCATAAAGATTAATCTAGTATAGCATCTGTGTCAAAATTAGGTTTCATCGATTTTCATCCGATTCTTGAGCCAACCAATTAGGGTTTGAGATTTCACCCATTTGATCTATCTTGATCAAATCATTAACCTCGATCATCGATATCAAATTCTCACAGATCAATCAAGGATCGACCAATTGTGGTTTTGACGTGTGAGAATTCTCCGACTTTTGAGCAATGGATGACTTTTTGATAGAGATTGGTCATCATCTTAGATATAACCTCTGACCTAATTTCTCGGATTCAAATCATCACGAAGTTCACGTAATTCATCACCAATTTCGTAAACGCCTCGATGAAATTTCATCTCACGTAAAAGTCAAACTTTGACTTTGGTCAAAATTTCAAAACAAAACTTTTCCATCATCAAAATACTTCAAATGATCCATCATGATCATCAAAAATCAAAGAATTTGAAAAGTCAACAAAAGTCAAAATTTCTATAACTTAGAAAAATTTCTATGTTGAAATTTCACATTTTTCCAAACTTCAAGCCATTTTTTCACCTAGTTCCAATTGGAATTTGAAAAAACTCAAAACATGAAAGTTGTAGATCATGGAAAAATGTTTCCAAAATGTCCAAGAACTTCAAAATCCATGAAGGCTAGCTATGTTTTTGAAATTGAAACAAAAGGTGCCATGAAACTTGATTTTCAAAATCCACAACTTCAATTATAGGTCATTTTTGCATTTTTTTCACTTAAACCACTTGCCACCTTGCCAAATTGAGTCATCAAACTGATAAACATCAGTGAAAAGTGATGATTGAAGATTGGATCAAGTTTGGATAAATTTACACATGGTAAAAAAGGAACCTTCCTTTACTTTCCAAATGACTTTCGCCCTTAAGTTTTGAATCACAAGTAGCTTGTACTTCCTTGCCTAACATTGCGCCTATATTGGCCTATAAAAGGATCACCATTTCAAGAGAAATCAACACCAAAACTTCACAAATACATGCTTTTCTTCATTTCCTTGAAAATCAAGTAATCCATCTTATTTTGAGGAACATTGCAAATTCAAATTTGTGAAAACCATGAAAAGTTTTTGTGTCTAACATGTTCTATAATCAATATGTAACTTGTATGGAACATAAAACTAACACTAATTACACTAAAACCGCCACTTATGCACATAAGTTTCCAAATCGCCATGGAATTCAAATCGAGGCTAGTTTGATCAATTGTTGTTCTAATGATCCATACACCTTCCATGAACATCCTCGGAGTTGATCTAAAACAAGAATAACAATCAGAACACCATTAACTTCGATTTCGAGTTCGCTTTCGAGCTGATTGCAGGTTGACTTGAGGGAGAGATTGAGCAAGTTCAAGCAAGCCATCTCTAAAGCATCCTCATGTCACGGTGCTCTAAGGATCAAGAAACAAGAACTGGAAGTGCTCTAGAACAGTTTCGATCTTCACTTTTCCAGTATCCATATGAACTTCAAACTCCATATTCCTTGCACCATTTGAGAAAAGCTCACGCCAATCTTTTTCTCGCACTCTAACGATCATAAGCCCTCAAAAATCAAACAATCATGAACCATGAATCATTTAATTTGAAAAATTGCTTTAGGGTTCATACGTGTTCTTCAAACCTAAATCATTCTCGAGCTAAATATAAATGAAATTAACAAGCATCTCTGTGGTCGTGATGAGAAATCGATCAAGTTTGGCTTTTGTTTCGCTCAATTTGGTTGAGAAATAAGGATTTGAGCAAGGATTCGATTCTCGAAAATCAAACACAAGCCCGTAAAATGCGTGTTCTCGATGTTCTTCGCTTTCAAATTTTCAAATAATCCAATATTATATCAACGCTGTTTTAATCCACTAACAACTCAAACGCTTGGCCTGTGGTTCATGGCTTGCCTTTAAGGCTTGTGGACATCAGATCACCTCATGGTCATGGGTTCAAAACCCAAAGAAGACCATTCTTTTACAAAGCTTGCAATTTTTCATGTTTTCAAAACTTTCCAATACCATATCAACACGTGCTGGTCCACTAAACATCCCAAACGCTGGGCCCAGTGGTTGCTTGCTTGGTCTTAGTACTTTCTGCCACGTGCCCCACCTCATGGTCATGGGTTCAATCCCTCTCAAGACCATTCTTTTTACAAACTTATCAATTTTTCATGTTTTTTTATCAAACTTCAACAATTTTTTTAACCAATCAAAACTTCTCATTTTGAGATGATTTTTTGCACACTTGTCATTTAATATATATATTTTATGATTATGTCAAAAATCCAAAAATATTTTCATCTGATTAAATTTTAATCGAGCCGAAAACGACGTTCTGAACGCTTTTTCAAACCTCCTTAAAAGGTGAATTTTTCAAGTTTTCGACTTCCGATTTTTTTTCAAAACTTCTCATACATCAACTTAACATCTCAAAAACATTTTCAAATCATTTTTCAAAACATTTCATCAAACTTGCATCTTTTTACCATGATTGATCCGATTCAAACGATAAAACTGAATTCATTTCTTTCTCGATCGATCATGGGCCTCCTTATGGTGTAAGTCCCAACTTTATGTACATACTTAGTTTTACTTGTACATACTCAAAATCATCATTGTCAATATTCAAACATAAACAAATTTCTTTCATTTGTTTTCATTCGCTTGTTTATAAGCCGATGCCATTGGTATTGAAAGGAGCATTATTCCCTGTGAAACTGTTTTCAAACCAATGGGCCTCCATCACGGTGTAAGTCCCATAACATTCTTTTGTGTACATATTTTCTGTGTACATATCAAATACTTTTCATACAAAACTTTCATCCGTACATAACACGTATATTTTTTTTACAAATACCAAATACGTATAAACTTCGATCATTTGTTTCGCTTTCATCCGATACACACTAAATACCATTGATTTTGAAAAGAAGTATTATTCCCCGTGAAAATCTTTCAAATCAATGGGCCTCTTATATGTAAGTCCCAACCCTCCTATGTACATCCATCTTGTCTGACATAAAAACTCGCTCGTACATATTCATTTCTTGTACACGCTCAAACTTGTGAATAATCAAGTTACTGCTTTTGAACGCTCGCTTCACGTATACTTGTTTATATTTCCTTCATAAACTCTTGCAAATAAACATCATGCATTGTTTATATTTCCTTCATAAACCTCGTGGATACATATCACACACACACTTGTTTATATAATCGCTCGCTTGTTAACATAACAATTAGTCTAACCATTAGGCTCCCCACGAGTTAGCTCTCCGGCTTTTTACAAGATATTTTTATCTCCAAGTAGTATTAGCCTCCGCTGGCTTCATACAAGACAACTCATCACCGCTGAGTTTAGCCTGGGCTTCATACAAGATAACTCATCCTCAAAGATGGGTCACCTTTGGCTTCATACAAAGAAACTCCTCACAGAGTTAGCCTCCGCTAGGCTTCAGATAAGACAACACCCGCTGAGTTAGCCTCCTCGGCTTCGCTCAAAAGAACTCCTCATTGAGTTTAGCCTTCTCGGGCATCATACAATGAAAGAGACCAGAAATCTCTTAACAGCCTCTCTGGGCTTCCAATACAAAGAATCACCCGCTCTAAGATAACCCCGAAGGATGGTTTCTATGAAATCACTTTCAAAATTCCTATAGAGTAAAATTTCCTATGAAATTTCTCTTACTCAAGAAAGGATGATTTCGGTGAAACCTTTCAAGCCAAAGCCCATACCCTATAGCTTCTCTCGAGCTTCATACAAGGACCTCGATGACCCCTAATGCCTCCTCTGGGCTAATAACAAGGACCCACGGCTTCTTAAAAGCATCCCTTTAATCCAATCAATTTCTCCTAAGAGATTTAGACATCTATCATCTCTATGGAAGAAGTATCTCATCCATTACATCACATACAAATAAAAACGCTTCAAAACTTTTCAAACTTTTCAAACTCTTTCAAACAAAACATCTCTTAATTGTAAGTGGTAACGCTTGTATACTCAAGCAAAACACCCAATACTTACAGCTAAAAGATTCAAACATCTTTTTCAAACATCTTTCTTAAACATGTAAGTGGTAACGCCATACTCAAGCAAAACACCTAATACTTACGACGTAAAGATTTTAATCAATCAAACTTTTCAAAATGTATGTGATGAAATAGATTAGATACATTTTCATTAAGATGACATTTGTCTGTCTCTTACTAACTTCCGCTGCTTTCCACTAGCATAGTGGGAACTACGATTGCTCCGACTTTCTCAACATCCTTGAGAATACGTAGGCACAAGGTCTCATCCTGCCGAGCAAATTTCTATCTCCCTGCACCAAACAAACCATAGAACCTCAGATCCGAGCTACAAATGCTCGATTCCCACTAAGGGATATGTATGCGTAAGATCCATGATCTTTAGCACAATAATAATAACCCTAGATTCTTAAATAACCTATCCGCTTCTTAAAATCCCAGGAGAAACTTTTCCAATCATAGAAATAGCAATTAAAAACACACAACATATCAAACATATTCATATATAAAAGCTATGGATAACCATATATATTTAGGATGCTCCATCTGCCCTTTATATAACAATCCCCTTACTCGATCTTTCCAATGCTGCTACGCCTAGTTTGCGCTAGTCACACGCATACCAATATCAATCGAGGGTATTTCAAATTTTCCCTTTTCATAATCATTAAATCATCTTTCTTGTGTTGAAAATAATAAAGCTCGATGCTCGATCTTTATAAAAAATCAAAGATTTAAATCGTATGCATGTAAGATCCGAACTCACGTCAGATCCTCGTCACCTTTAACGCGAACAACACCACTATAAATTACCTCAATAATATTATTATGTCAATTCCAAACTTGATCGATGTTCAAATCACAAAATGTTGACATCCGCATCGATAAGTTGGAAGAAATTCTTCACTGACAAAATGCGTAAAATAAGCATGATCTAGGATATGTGGTCGAAAAGCAACCCGTCGATGACATTAAGAAGAAGAGACATATGAAAACAATGTCAAAGGTGTCACAACCCAAAACAGAAATGTGTCCGCTCAGTATGTGACTCAAAGAGATTTGCTAATAACCGTGAATGGAACAAACTGGAAGTCAATGACAAAGAAGATGTCATACCACAAGTCGTGGAATAGGTATGCCTGTGGTACGTGGAGACTAAGAAGTTTGTCAATAACAAAAGGAAGAATGCATCTAATAGACCAATGTCAAAACAGATGTCACAACATTGGGTGCAACATCAAAATCATAGAAACATGAACAAAAAGTTTCAAAGATGGAGATGTCATTATTGTGGAAGGTTTGGTCACATAAAATCTTTCTGCTACAGACTACATGGATATCCTAATCAAGGGTCTTATGTGAAGCCTAAAACCAAAAGGGTATCATACTCTCAATAGTGGAAGAAGAAGATCATGTTCGGTAGCTAACACTTCTTAGTGTGTCTACCAAGAAAGATTGGTAGTTTGATGTTGGTGTTCCAAGCACATGACCTGAGACATAAATCTTCTCAAAGATGTTAAACCCCATTCTGTCAGCTTTGTTACTTTTGGAGATGGAGCTAAAGGAGAAATCAAAGTCATTGGAAACTCAAACTGGTCTGTGTCATACCCCAATTTTTGACCTAATATACCACCTCACATTTGCATCATAACAACCACAGTACATCAATAATCGTGTAGCATTCAAGTCAAATTAGGGTTTCATCGATCTTCATCCGATTCAAGAGCCAACCAATTAGGGTTTGAGTTTTTCACTCCATTTGATCTATCTTGATCAAATCATCACCCTTCCATCCTCGTGATATCCATTTCTCTCACTGATCAATCAAGGATCACCAATTGGTTTTGATCGGTGTGAGAATTCTCCACTTTTGAGCAAAGGATGACTTTTTGGATAGAGATTGGTCATCATATCTTAGATATAACCTCTTGACCTAATTTCTCGATTCAAATCATCACAGAGCCCGTAATTCATCACTGCTTACAAACATCTGATGAAATTTCATCTGCACAGAAAAGTCAAACTTTGACTTTTGGTCAAAATTTTCAAAACAAAACTTTTTCAATCATCAAAATACTTCAAATGATCCATCATGATCATCAAAAATCAAAGAATTTGGAAAAGTCAACAAAAAGTCAAAATTTCTATAGTTAGAAATTTTTTCTAAGTGTTGAAATTTCATCATTTTTTCCAAACTTCAAGCCATTGTTTCACCTAGTTCCAATTGGAATTTGAAAAAACTCAAAACGTGAAAGTTGTAGATCATGGAAAAATATTTCCAAAATGTCCAAGAACTCCAAAATCCATGGAGGCTAGCTATGTCTTTGAAATTGAAACAAAAGGCTCCATGAAACTTGATTTTTCAAAGTTCAAAACTTCAATTATAGGTCATTTTGTGATTTTCTCATTTAAACCACTTGCCACCTTGCCAAAATGACTCATCAAACTGATAAACATCAGTGAAAAGTGATGATTGAAGATTGGATCAAATTTGAATAATTTTGCACATGGTAAAAAAAGGAACCTTCCTTTTCAAAAGCCAAAGGACAATCTTGCCCCTTAAGCAAGCTTTGAGTTACCAAATGCCATGTACTTCCTTGCCTAACAATTCAGACTTTTGGCCTATAAAAGGATCATGTTTCAAGTTCAATCAACACCAAAAAAACTTCACAAAATACATGCTTTTCATTCTTTTCTTGAAAATCAAGTAACATGAGCAAAATTGTCAAACATAGCATTTTCAAAAATCAGTTGAAAACATGATGATCTTTGGTGTCATATATGTTGTATAATCATTAACAAACTTGTTGCAAGCCTAAAAACAAACTGAACTAAGCTTAAAACCAGTTTTCAATTTCCATTTTTTTCAAAACTTCAAAACTGACTTAGGAATCGAATTTCAAGTTTGGCTGGAGAGATTGTTGTTCTAATGATCCAAACACAATCCATATACATCATGAAGTTGATCCAAAACAAGAACAGCAATCTGTAACTGCTTTTACATCGATTTCCAGTTTTTGTTTTTCATTGATGCAGGTCGACTTGGTCAGAGACATTCAAGCATGCTCATGATGTGCAGACCATTCATACACGATCCATACATGCCGCTGGTGCTCTAAAGATCAAGAAAACACAACTGGAAGTGCTCTAGAACAGAAATCGATCTTCACTTTTCCAGGTATGAACACGAACTTGGTTCTGGTAATTCTTTGATTCAATTGAAAAAAACTCACGGCCATTTGTTTTTCAGACTAATAACGAATGATAACCCTAAAAAATCAAAGAATCATCAACCACAAATCATTTAATTTGAATTCTTCGCTTTAGGGTTCATCACGATTTTAAAATAAAACATGATAGGCTTAAAATAAATGCAATTAATCACCATCATCAAATTCCTTGTTAAAAATCAAGCAACTTTCATGTTTACATCATGTGATTTCCTCACTAAATGGACAATCCATGGTCGCCAAGATTGAGAAGACGATGCAAGTCACTTGTTTTTTCAAAATTCAAACAAGTTTTATAATATATTTAATCGAATTAACATAAGTTGTTGATGTATCACACTTCAGCCGTTGCCACCACCTTAAAACTCTCTTGCCTTTGCTACCATCATGTCCCCTGCTCGAGCCTTGTAGGACCAATTTTTTCAAACTTCATTTTTCTTCAAACTTTCACATTTTCAAAACCCAATCAAAACTCCTCATTTTGAGGTGATTTTTGTACACTTGTCAATTAATAGGTCTATTTTAGGATAGTGTCAAAATTTTCAAAAAATTTCATCCGATTAATTTTAATCGAGCCAAATGGTACTGTGTACTTTTCAAAACACCTTTAAAGGTGATTTTTTCAAACTTTCAAGCCCGATTCTTTTCAAAACTTTTCACAAATAAACTTAACATTTCAAAACATTTTCAAATCATTTTTCAAAACATTTCATCAAACTTGCATCTTTTACCATGATTGATCCGATTCAAACGATAAACTCGATTGCCTTCTCTCGAATTCTCGATCGATCACGGGCCTCCTTATGGTGTAAGTCCCAACTTTATGTACATATTTAGTTTTACTTGTACATACTCAAAATCATCATTGTCAATATTCAAACATAAACAAATTTTTCGCTTTGTTTTCATTCGCTTGTTTATATACCGATGCCATTGGTATTGAAAGGAGCATTATTCCCTGTGAAACTGTTTTCAAACCAATGGGCCTCCTTCAAGGTGTAAGTCCCATAACATTATTTTATGTACATAATATTTCTTTGTACATATCAAACTTTTTGTCAAACACTTTTTACAAAGTTTCATCCGTATATAATACAAATACCCTTTTATACTCAACTCATGCATAAACTCGATCGCTTGTTTTCCTTTCACTTGTGTATACTTAAACAAAATGCCTTTTGTGTACATATTTTCTTTGTACATATCAAACACTTTCATACAAAACTTTCATCCGCATATAATACGTGATACTTTTGACAAATACTCCAAACACGTATAAACTTTGATCATTCGCTCGCTTCATCCGTGATATTAATCAATACCATTGATTTTGAAAAGAAGTACTATTCCCCGTGAAACTGCTTTTCAAATCAATGGGCCTCTTACGTTGTAAGTCCCAACCCTCATATGTACATCCACCTTTTCTCCATATAAAACACTGCTCGTGTACATATTCACTTTCTTACACAATTAAACTTGTAAATAAACAAGTTACGCTGCTTTAAACGCTCGCTTACGTACACTTGTTTATATTTCCTTCATAAACTCCCCGCAATAAACATCATGCATTGTTTATATTTCCTTCATAAACTCCTCGTGAATACATATCACACACACACTTGTTTATATAATCGCTCGCTATTAACATAACAATTAGCCTAACCATTAGGATCCCCACGTAGTTTAGCCTCCGCTGGGCTTCATACAAGACAACTCATCTCCAGCTGAGTTCAGCCTCCGCTGGGCTTCATACAAGATAACTCATCCCCAACATGAGTCACCTTCTTGCTTGACAAAGAACTCTCCCGCAGAGTTAGCCTCCGCTTAGGCTTCATATAAGACAACACTCGCTGAGTCCCTCTCGGGCTTCTGCTCAAAAGAACTCCTCATGAGTTTAGCCTTCTGCATCATACAATGAAAGAGACCAGAAATCTCTTAATGTACCTCCTATTGGGCTTCCAATACAAAGAATCACCCGCTTAAGATAACCCCAAAGGATGGTTTCATGAAATCACTTTCAAAAATTCCTCAAAGAGTAAAATTTTGAAGTTGCTTTTATTCGAAGGACGGTTTCTATGAAACCTTTCAAGCCAAAGCCACTGCATTCCTATAGCTTCCTCTGAGCTTTATACAAGGACCTCGATGACCTCGATGACCCTCGAATGCCTCCTCTTGGCTAATACAAGGACCCATGGGCTTCTTAAAAGCATCCCTTTAATCCAATCAATTCTCCCAGATTTAGACATCTATCATCTCTATGGAAGAAGTATCTCATCTATCACATCACATACAGTCAAAACTTTTCAAAACTTTTCAAACTCTTTTTTTCAAACTCTTTTCAAACAAAAACATCTCTTAATTGTAAGTGGTAACGCTTGTACACTCAAGCAAAACACCCAATGCTTACAGTTAAAAGATTCAATCATCTTTTTCAAACATCTTTCTTAAACATGTAAGTGGTAACGCTTGTACACTCAAGCAAAACACCTAATACTTACGACGAAAGATTTTCAATCAAAATAACTTTTCAAAAATGTATGTGATGAAATAGATTAGATACATTTTTTCATTAAGATGACATTTGTCTGTCTCTTACTAACTTCCCGTTGCTTTCCACTAGCATAAGTGGGAACTACGATTGCCCGACTTTCCTCAACATCCTTTTGAGAATACGAGGCACAAGGTCTCATCCTTGCCGAGCAAATTCTATCTCTCTCTGCACCAAACAAACCATAACCTGTAGATCCGAGCTACAAATGCCTCGATTCCACTAGGGATATGTGTGACACCCCAAAATAATTCAATAATTAAATGCTTATGATTTTTAATTAATTATTTAATTGAGAACATAATTTATTTAATATGTTGGAATATTAAGATTAATGATGGAATTAATTGAGGAGAAAGTGATATTATTTTATTTAATTATGATTAAAAGGAAATAAGAGGAATAAAAGGAATGAAATAAGGAAAGAAGAAAAATAGATTCATTTGGAGAAAACAAGGCTATGAGAAGTGAGAAGAGAAGGAAAGAAGGAAAAGACCTAGAGCTGCTGGATCTCAAGAAACCACCGTGTAAGGTGGGTGATTTAACGACATATTTATTATAGGTTTTGATGTTGACAATATAGGTGGCATGTTAGGAAATCTATGTTAGGAATTTCTAGGGTTCCTTGAGATATACCTAATAGTGTCGCTGGATGTCGAGTGAGTCCGATTGTAGAATATGTCTCGAATATGATTAAGGTGTCGCTTAATGAATAGAAATGATGGAAAGATGATAAATGATGTGATGAATGATGCAAATGATATTTTGGTGTTTCCAATGATGGGATTCAGATGGGTAAAATTTGATTGATTGAGGATGGAAGAAATGCCGTCAAAACCAATTTTTGGTCTGATGGTCAGTGGGAACCGTTCCTCAAAGGGAGAACCCGGTTCCAACTTTTAAAACAATGAAAAATAGCATTTTTGAACTCGGAACCGTTCCTCGTGTGGAGGAACCGGTTCCACGTTGATTTTTCCAAAAATGGATTTTTTTTTCCGGGAACCGGTCCCCCACCGAGGAACCGGGTTCCCACATTTTTCCAGGGCACGTTATTTTGAACTTAGGGAACCTACATTCCTGTGGAGGAACCGGTTCCACTGCTTTATTTTGAAAAATTTTGAAACTTCAAAATTCATAACTTTCAAACCGTAAGTCCGCTTGCTCGCTTTGGACGTTATTTCTTAAATTTAATGCTCTACCTTATGAAATTAAAATATTTTGGAAAACTTGAAATTATTTTGGGAAAGGGGTATAATTTCGAAATGATGAATTTTAATCACATTAAAGATGTATGTGTAGAGGTACTGATAAGGATAACTTGTTGGTAGATGTAATAGCATGTTTATGCCAAGTTAGATGTATGCTGCTGATTGATTTGCATGATTATGCCGATGTAGATGTATGCATGAATTATTGATATATCATGTTGGTTTGTGATTCGCTTATGTTAAATGAATGTATACATAGATCATGAATGTTGTATGCTATTGATGTGCGTGCATATGCATTATTTTGGTGAAGTTAATTCCCATTGTGCGAATTTGACTTGGAATGCCAATAACCGATACCCGAGTGAGGATGGTGGTTAGTGCGGATCGTGTCCGAGTGGTTATGGACGAATCGATGGTACCGATCCCACGGGTGATGGATCGTGTTAGGTGACTTGTCACGAAGTCTGTACCGCATGCATTGAGTCCGCATTGTTTGCATAGATTGTAACATGTTAGGATGTCTTCCGTTGCAATGCCTCTATTGTTGATTGAAGATGCATGTTGAATCATATGACTATGATTGTATCGGATTCGACTGGTATTGAGTGGTGGAATAATTATGCTTGTATTATATTATTGATTGAAAGACTTATAATATGCTTTAATTATGAGAAGTCTCACCCTTACTTTACCATTTCAGATTGAATTAGCAGCTGAGGAGTCGGTGAGGGTGGCTCTAGAGCTTATCTTTAGTCCGTGTCGTTGTCATGCTCTGATTAGTTTGTAACACTGGGGAACGCTTAGTTAAGAGAATTGTTATTATTTAATAGTTTTGGATTTGAATTCCTTGAGAACTACATGTTTTATTAATTTGATTGATTTTGGTATTCCGCTGTGTAAGACATGGTCTTATGATGTTTTGAATTATTGGATGATGATCCTCAGGTAGCATGGCTACCGCTTGAATTGAAGGTTTATTTTAATTATGAATCAGGACATCCCTTATTATACCGTGTTAACTCGATGAAAGATGATTTAGTTATTAATTTAATTAATATATTCGGTATTTAGACGGGTGTTACAATATGTATGCAAGATCCATAGATCTTTAGCACAATAATAATAACCCTAGAATCTTACATAGCCTATCTCGCTTCTTTAAAATCCCAACGAGAAACTTTTCCAATCATAGAAATAGCAATTAAAAACACACAACATATCAAATATATTCATATAAAGTGTAGATAACTACATATATTTAGGTGCTCCATCTATTCCTTTATATAACAATCCCCTTACTCGTATCTCCCCAATGCGCTACGCCTAGTTGGCGCTTAGTCATACGCATACCAATATCAATTGAGGTATTTCACTTTCCCTTTTCATAATCATTAAATCATCTTCTTGTGTTGAAAATAATAAAGCTCGATGCTCGTGGCATCTTTATAAACAAATCAAAAGATTTAAATCACATTGTCAAGATCCGAACTCACGTCACATCCTCCAACACACACCTTTAACGCTTAGAAAATGGCGACTACCGGGGAGTACGCTGAATTTTGATTTTTCAAAAAGAAAACGCATTCGTCCGAGAGCACCGCTTTTTTTTTTCAAAAAAAAAGAAAGGGGATGTTTTTTTTTTGCATATATCCTGCTTTTCTTTATCAGTGTTTTATGATTTCACTGATGGAAAAAATCCTAACCCGGATTTAAGAAACATTTTTAAGATCTAGGTGGAGATATTAATACGTGAGCAGCTCAATGCTTTCGGGTTAATATTTCCACAAAGTTGGAGGTTGTCTTGGGGTATTGTGTTTAGCGAGTAATTGCGAAAATCAGATTTTCTGGAGAACTTAAGAAGTCGAGGGATCAGAGAACACATAAACCATCCCGCCATTAGGATGTAGTGCGTAGATTATTCGGTGTAAGCCTAGAGTAATTGTCATGCGATGCTACGATCAAAGTAGTTTCTCTTGAAAATATTATTGACCATCGAGTATTCACCAAATCCAATAATGTTTTGAAGGGGAGGTTGAGCTCAGATATCGTTAGAACCCGATCTCTGTATGAATAAGCCCTTAACTTAACCCCGCTGATTCTTATCGCTGGCTTCATGCTCGTGACTTCAACGCTTGCCCGTGTATAACTACTAACCATGTTTGTCGATTCATGCATTCATTCATTCATAAAACAAAAACTTCATTTTCTTCCCATTTCCAAAGAATTTAGAGATTTTTCTTTGTAAAATATTTTAGGTTAGAGGACGGACGCCGAGGAAGATTCACCAAGAGATACAGCTTAGAATTTCGATGTAGGAAAGTTGAAAGAGTTACATCCTTGGTAGAAGATCCCCTGATTTCGTAAAACGCTATGGAACTCTTTTAACTCTTCCGAACGCTAACTGATGAAGGACTTCTCAAAACTTTCGCTCAATTTTTACGATCCACCATCAAGCTTCACCTTCCCCGATTATCGCTGATGCCTACTTGGAAGAGTACACATATACTAGGTATCTCAAGACGTATTAAAGTACCTTTCAATGGTTTGAAGCCATTCCTAAGTCACAAGTCATTGCAATGATGACTCACTTAAAGAAACTCGAGATACAAAAACCTAACTACCAGAGGAAAACTCTTAGGACTCGATTTCAAAGTTCCTAATGGAGAAGGCTCTCAAATTCTCTCGCCGTAGTATGGTAGTCTTGAAGCTATTTTAGCTTTACTCCTCTATGGATTGGTGTTGTTTCAACGTCCCAAATTTCATCGATATTAACGCCATAAGGATCTTTCTAATTGGAAATCCTGCTCCCACTTTGCTTGGTGACATACGCCTCTATTCATCATAGGAATCGTAAGGAGACGGAACTATCGCGGTGTCAGGTAATTGCTTTTCAAATGGATTACCTCACATTTGCCTAAATCTCCCATCTTCCGCGAAAACAAAGACGAGTGGCATTATCCGTAAGACTCATGTCTCTTACAAACGACATATCCATCGGTACACTTTGGCAAACAATGAGATGGAAATCATTGAGAGTGTGGAGAATTTGCCAACGCATTCTCTCATTAGTACTAAAGGGGGAATCAACTACAACCCATTCCTAGCAAAACGTCACTGGATACGCAAATTCGTAAACCTTCCGGGTTTTACAAGAAAGCTACTTATCATGAAGGAGAGGATTCAAGGATCAAGGCCAGGATGATTAAAGCTTGGCATCACGTCCGAAGAAAAGGAGTGGTATGGCAAAGAATTGTGTAGCCATGGAAACCTACACTTTTGGTAAAGAAAAGAGCTAAGGAATTCAATGCCTTACGCCATGAGGATCCCATGTTCTCACCGCCAAATCGATAAATTTTCCCGTCAAGCCGTGGAGAATACCAAGAAGCCTTGACCAAGATAAGGTTTGAGAAGGAAGCTTTGGAAAGCAAATTCCTTAAGACTAACCTGAGATTGAGAAGCTCAAGAAGCAAGTCAAAGATCATGAAAAGACGCTTTATTTCAGGATGAATGGCTCAGAAAGATGAGAAGATCCGCCGTATGATAAATAAGAATCCGTAAATACGCCAAGGAAGGAAAAGAAACTTGAGGAGATGACAACCGATCCCGCCTCCCAACAAGGAAGAGAGTCAATAGCAAGCAAGAGCCGAGAAAGCCGAACTAAAAGCTCACTATGGAAGGAAACTGTCGTCGCATTAAGCCTTTGGATTGTCATCCCACAAGATGTTTAATTAGTTCAATTTAGTTTGTAATTTTATCATTTATTGTATCATTTGTGTGAGCAATGCTCCAACAAAAATAATCGTTGTAATCTTCCTTCATTAATTAATAAAATTGTGTTTTCCATCCAAATATTTGCCGTAAATATCTCGCTTAGTGTAAATTCTTTGAAATTTCTTTCTTTTACAAATCATATTCATGCATCATACTTTGCATTTGAGTCTATTGATTAGGTCCGACATCTTCACTCTTCCAAAGCCTTCATGCCTTTTCTAGCTTGAACATCGAACAAATAGAAAGATCGCCCATCGCCGCCTTAGAGTTTTCGATCGCGTCCGCAGCTAACTCGAACGCACGATACCGTGAAAAAGAAGAAAAGTAATGGAGAATTTTGAACAAGAAAACGTTGAACTCGGGTACCAGAATCTACACTACAAGGAGAAGTGGAGAGACCACGCCTTTGGTCAACTCGCTTGCCATGCCAAGAAAGTCAACAAGCAAAGATCGACAACAAAACCAAATAGCAACTTCCGAGGATACTACTACTCCGGCCATCCGTCAGCAAGAGTTCACCTTTAACATGTAGGGCTATCCATGGGAATGCCTTTAACTTCGGATTGAGTTCGCCAACCGACTTCTCAAACAACCTCGCTTGAAATACCTACTGGCAGTTAACGCCACATTCACTCCACAACATGGAATAACCTTTCCACAAGTAACAATGCTCTGCTCAACCGATCATGTTGAACTCACCCCGTAGTGCATGCTAGCAGCACGAAGAAGTTCATCACACCTGTGAAATAACACGAACGCTCATGGTTCAATGGAGAATCTCCAGAACAACTCCTCAAAATGCGATTGAGATAAAACGATTCGAGGGAAAGAATTGTTTGAAAAAACGCCTGTGACTTCAGCTTAGTTCCTCGCGTAAAATACCGCAAAATTCAAAGTCCCCGACTTTGAAAAGTACAAAGGAAACTCCCGTCAAAGTCATCTCACGATGTATGCCAGAAAATGTCTACGCACAATGAGGATCATCGCCATCGATCCATTACTTCCGTGATAGTCTCACCGTGTCGCGACCAAGTGGTATACGGGTTTAGACAAGACGAATATCCAAACATTCAACAACCCAGGCAAAGCCTTTATCCAAATAAAGACAAATTCAACTTGACATGGCTCCGAGCAGAGATCAACCCGCTCCATGTCTCAAAAGGAAAGAGAGACATTCAAGGAATACGCAACGATGGAGGGAAATTGTCGCCAAGTCAACCCGCCCTTGGACGAGAAAGAGATGACTAAGGTATTTCTCAACACTCTTGGTCCATTCTACTACGAAGCGAATGATCGCTAGCCCGTGAGACTTCAACGAAATGGTAAGCACGGGATGCGACTAGAAGAAGGGGTCTGATATGACGCCCAACCAAGGAAATAGGATCTTCTAGTAGTACAAAGAAAGCTCGAACCATTTCCCAAGGAAGAAAGAACATGACGAGGAATGGTGTCCCGAGGAAACCACGCAAGAATGTCATTCAACAACTATGTGTAATGCCATAGCACCACATCAACACAATCTAGGAATTGCTCCGCATTTCAACAAAATCAACAACTCAACAAATTTCGCCACTGCCTGCCAGCCATTAATCAAACCGTACGCTGGTCACCACCGACCCATTCCTATGACGATACGTAATCCTTTACCATGCGCTAATAGAAAGGAATCTAATACGTAAGGTTACCACCTCCGGCCCCCGAGAAACTACCATGGTGGTACAAAGTCGATGTTTCGCCCTTTTCACCAAGGCACCAGCCATGACCTCGAGCATTGATAAGCATTAGCAGAGGTACGTAGATTAGTGAAGACTAATCTCCTTTCGTAAACACAAGTCCGAATGTGCAAGCCAATCCACTTCCCACCATAGTGGACACTAGGAATCTAATACTAAGGAATACAGACAGTACCTTGTCACAGCACGTAAGCTTAATCAAAGGAAACTTAGTATATCTCCATGAATCCGACAAGGCAATGAGCGCCATCGAGCATGATTACACACTGCTATATCTCTGCTCCAAGGATATTCAAGGACGTCCCACCATAAGAGCAGATATCCAATATTTGTTAGACATTGGTGACCTACAAATTTACGTAAATAGAGACTTATGACGTAAATGAACATAGGGCATTTTCCGCACGAGCTTTTAGTCCGTATATCAACTCGA